>CAUYUJ010013080.1:404786-434786 GCA_963575745.1 Prorocentrum cordatum | reverse complement strand
AGGCGTGGGAAGGACGTGCGGCCTGGAGAGGCCCGAGCGCATCATCGCAGACAGCCCTCGTTCTCTCGCGCGCAAACATATCAACTCGGCAGATGGTGTACCTCGCGTGGATGAGCGGCCAGTCGGCCCTGGATATCAGTGCGCCAGTCGTAGTAATCCCACGTACATGGTCTATTGATATCATGATCGCCTCTCCCAAAACCCTCTTCCCTTCGTGTCAGCGGGTCTCGTTCGCCCAATCTGGCTCCAAGATGGTCGAGTTGCGATCGGCATCGGAAGATTCTCAGCCCCACGTGTCGTGAGAGCAGGGCCGGGCAAAGCGTGCAAATAGGGAGGGGAGCTTGAGCGGACACAAAAAACAGGCAGGGCAGGACGGGGGATATAACCTGCACTACTATCTTACACGGCCCACCCCACCACACCACCCCGAGACGCGATCAATTAAGCTTGGAAAACGATCATTATCGCTACGTATCAGGGGGCAGGCGGGGGGCCAGCGAAGCTGACAGGATACACAGACTCTGACAGCGGGACGCGCAGCAACGCCGCGAAGCGGCCTATGAGGAGGTACTGTTTCAACCACGCACTGCACGAGGGCCCAGACGGGCCAAAGATATATAGAATCATTCATCGGGAGGCCGATTGAGATCCATATAACCTCAACCAAATCACAACCAACAGAAACTCGAGTTGCGATCGGCATCAGAAGATTCTCAGCCCCACTCCCGCATTTGCATTTGATGTGCCTGGCGTAGCCGACAAAAACTACATGTTGTGGCCAGGGCGGGCGGGCGGGGGCCACAACGACGAAACTCATGCGACCGGCCAAGCTCACCGTGGGGTGGTGGTCGCGCCCGTAGGCCACCACCTCTAGGGGGCCCTCGTATGGCGCCCCTAGCCGCCCCCATGGGGCGCCCCCATTTGGCCTGTCGCCTCACTCTGTCCACCATCCAGTGCCCTCTCCCCACGTCTCGTCAGAGTAGAGGTCGTCGGACTCTGGGCAGCTTGTGTCACCCTTGGTGGACCTCTTGTTGGTGGTGGACCTCTTGTTGGTGGTGGACCTCTTGTTGGTGGTGAATCCCAGCATCAGGAGCTCTGCGGCGACATCTTTCACCTTCTTCGTCTTCAGATTCGTCCTGATGCCGTCGACCAGCTGCTGCTGCTGCTGCTTGCTGTAGTTGGTGCGGGACTCCATCGCACGGAGTATCTCGGCGGCCAAGTCGGAGGTCGCACGGGATCCCACGTCCAGCACCTTCTTCTGCATTTTTGCACGGAACTGCGTGAGGGCGAACGTCTTAGAGTAGCGTTGGACGCTGGACAATGCCTTCCACCTGCCCCGCCTCCGCACCTGCTCCAGGCTGGCCCGTCCTCGGGCCACGTCCTCGCTGGGCCCCGAGTGGCGGAGCCCGTGCGGAGGCGGCGCCCATGGCATCCCCAGCGAGCGACATGCGCGGTGCCACTTTTTGCGGAAGCCTGCCTGCTTGGGGCCGAAGATGGGCCCCGCGACATTCTTCTTGACGTCCTTCAGGGCCAGGATGAGGCTCGCGACCGTGCCGCGGCGGATGACGACCCCTCGGTTGCTGCCCGTCTTGCCCTCCTCGCCTCGGGCCGAGATGCCAAACAGGAGGCCCGCGCATCGGCCATCCCAGATGATATCGGCCTCGCGTAGCATCTCCATGTCCTGCTCCCGCCCGTAGGCGTCGCACTGCACCAGGGTCCAGATGGCTTCATCCAGGAGCCCCGCCTCGAATAAGTAGATGGCGATGGCGAAGACGGCTTCCTCAGGCAGGTGACCCCCTTCCACAGAGATAACCAGCCTCTGCCAGCTCTTCAGGCTTCGCAAGGCCAGGGGAAGCTGGTTCCTCAGCTCAGGCCAAATCACCAGCAGCCCAAACAAGACAATCGACCCCCATGTAGGACGGAGCCGGTCCTTGTAGCACTTCATGTCCATGTAGTCGGCCAGGGCGTGGTCCACGGCGTTCGCGGACCGCAGCTCCCAACCCTTGTCGACGCAGTGGCTGAGAAAGTCTCGAATCTTCGGGGCCCACTGCGCCGCGGCGACGTCCGCCACGGAGTGGGTGAGCAGCCTTGTGAAGCCGCCCTCGCTGATGCCCAGGTGCGGCTCCTTCTCGTAGTTCTCCCACGCACGTGGCCCTCGCTTCTGCAGGGGGATGTCTCCCGCCCTGGGTGGCTTCGGGCGAACCGCACCAGCAGGGTGGACTGCCTCCAATGCCATGGCGGCTACTCACCAGCGCATCCCGTACAGGCGCGGCCCAGGTCGCGTAGATCGTGACCTCGGCTGTCCGTTGGAGCGGGGTGTCGGTCGCTGTGAGCTGCCACCGTCTCGGGCGCCGAGCCGAGGAAGCCCCCCCGAGAGAGGCCGTCGGCGACGTTCAGCTCCGACGGGACGTAGCGGTAGCACCCTTGAATCGCGAAGCTCACGGTGATCGCCGCCGCCTGGCGGCACAAGCGCAGCAGGGCTGGTGAGCTCGAGCGGCCCTTGCCCAGGGCCCCCAGAGCTACCATACTGTCTGTAAGGATCAAGATCTCCGCCTCCACATCCGCGATGATCTGGCCAGGGGTCGCAGCAGGCCCACCACGGCCCGCGCCTCGTTGATGTTCGTGTGCTCCGTGATCCTCCACCTCCCGAAATAGAGTGGCCGCCATCTCGCGATTGGCATCCAAGCGGGGGACAGCGGGGGGACTCTGACTCGATCGCCCCGCCCCACCTCGATCCTCGCCCTCCCCGGCCTCGGCGGGCCGAAGGGCGAAGTAGATGGAGACACGCGCGAGCCCGTTGGATCGGGGCCACTCATCCCCCTCGTCATGCGGGCGAAAGCCTCGATGATCACCTCCGCCAGCGCGGCGCACAGCGGCGGCTGGTGCGCCTGGGCGGAGGCGGTGCAGAAATCGGGACGGCCTCGCTCCGCCCGTCCCTTGAGTACTGTCTGATGCCTCCCTCGGTGGTTGCACCTCAGGCGGAGACGGTCCGCGGCGAAGTCCAGTGTGTCGTCGTAGAACCCGAAAATGCCAATCATGGTCGGCTTCATCGATGGGGCTCCGTAGCGGCACTGGTCGATCCGATTGATCTTCCCGCCCGTCTCCTCGAGGAGGCATGCCATCTCGGGTAGGTTCCAGATTGACGGGCATGGGTCCTCCTCTGGGTCCGCAGGGTGCTCCATCAAGCCCAGGCCTCCAGCTCGACATACCTCGCGGACCGCCTGCATGGCCGACAGCAAAAGGCGCGACCCCAGGTCCAGGCGGAGGCGCTCGAAGGCTGTGAATGACATGTCGCTCCGCCCCCAAGGCTCGAGGCGCGTCCGCAAGGGCCTGGGCCTCTTCCCCAGGAAGCGAGCCCGACTCCAAGTGGAGCATGGGGGCGAGGCGATCACTGCGTGGAAGTACCCGTCGCGCGCCAGGCTCAGGATCAGGCTGACGAACTCGTTGTTGGTGAGGTCGTGCTTCGGGTTGATCACCGCGTCGATGGACCAGACCTCGACCTCGTAGCCGTCGAGCTCCGCCCGCGAGTGGATGGCCTCCTCTAGATCCCCCTCCCGGCGCCTGCCCGCGAAGAGGTACAGCGCCCGGTAGACCCTCCGACTTACCCGCGGCGGCGGTGCAGTCGAGGCCTCGATAAGCTCGTCGACATCGTAGGCACACCCCCCAGCATGGGGGACCCAGGCGTCCTCCTCCTGGGCTGTGTAGATATCCTCGGTGGCGATCGTCCATCCCCTCATCTCGCTGTAACGGGCGTCCTTCCTGATCTCCTCCAGCGAGGCGTCGGTGACCGCCACTCCGTAGCCCGTGTCGCTGGAGTCCGTCATGAACACCTGCGAGAACCACGGAGCTTCGAGATATGTACGTACGAGGGGTGCGCAGTACGCCATCGTAGTCAGCTCCCACCTCGCCGCGTCCGTCAGTCGGAACGGCGTCTTGGCGGTCTCGGGGCGTCTCATCTCGTGGTACACCTGGTCGAAGATGGCAAGGCCCGTGAGCTGGAAGATGGCCGCCCACGCCCACAACCCCACGACGCGCTCGAGGAGCTCCGCGGTCCAGTACGTCCGCTCTACCAGCCGCAGCGTCACCAGAGCCAGGCCGCAGGTGCGGTCGGTCTCTGCTGAGACAGTGTAGGGTCGGCCTCGGATGACCGCCCCCAGCGACTCGAGCCCCTCGCCCTCGGACTCCTTGTGGACGGGAAGCCCGACCTGCCTCAAGTAATGCTTGACTCGGGCCGTCAGTCCGCTCACGACCTCGCTCACTGGCTGCTGCGCGCTGGCGGACGTGGCCATGACTCCGTAGTCGTCCATGTATGCCCAGTTCACCGACTCGAACCCCTCGGGCCCGGTCAGTTGAGGCGTCGGAGCCCCGTAGATCAGGCGAGCCCCGACGGAGTCCTCCCCGAGCCCGCGCGCCATGCAGGCCTGCAACGTAGTGGGCCAAGAACGGGGCCCACGACCAGCCCATGACCAGGACCTTCAGCGCCAGGAAGGGCCCGCCATCGAGGGTGACGCAGTCCCGCCATTTGGTCCTCATGTACTCGACGAACTCGTGGACTGGCACCTCCTCCAAGACAAAGTAGGGCCAGACATCGGGCGGCGTCTCCAAACGATAGAACATGTCTGGGATGTCGCCCACGCCAGTGTAGACCACGTCCCTCTCGCCCAGGTTGGAGAGGTCCACGTGGGCGAAGGTCGCGGGGCTGCCGAGGGGCACGCACGGGGGCCTCTGCCAGCGGAGGTTGGCCCGCCTCTGGTCCCAGATGGCGCGCACCTGGCGCCTGGCGGGGCTGAGGGGCCCCCCCTCCTCCTGCAGGTACTTCTTGATGACTCCGAAGAGCGAGACCCCCTGGACCATCTCGCCGGTGGTCCCGAGCATCCCCGCATCCCAAAGCCTCTCGGCTAGGCGGAGACGCGACGCCCTCGAGCGGAGAGACGGATCTCGGTAGACCTTCTGGCCCTTCAGCTCCTCGCCCATGGCCTTGCTGGGCTCGCGTAGCACCCCCCCCGCAACGTCGGAGAAGTACTCGGCAGCCAGCGGGCAGATGTCCACGAGCTTGGCAGGGATGGTCCCTGGCGGCGGAACAGCCAGTTCCTCCACGTCGACGGAGCACATCGCGCCCTTTGGTAGCATCCCCCTTCCCTTTGAATCCTTTCCCAGGGCAACCGTAGCCCCATCGCCTGGGTATGGCGAGGCCCGACCGGCCATGGCGCGCCGAAGGGCGGCGTCCTCGTCTTCCTTGATCGCGGCCACCTGGCTGCCCCAAGCTAGCCACGCCTCCAGCAACCTCCTCGAAGTAGCCCTCTGGAGCGGCGTTGCCCGCTCCCACGCAGCCGACGGCCCAGCGCCCTCGGCCGCTCCGACCGTGCCCCGCGCGAGGTGGTGCATGGATCGGATCAGCCCGTTGGCCAGAGCTCGCACATGTCTCAGCGTGCCATGATGCATCGGCCCCGCGCGGTCCACCACCACCGACCACGGTAGTAGCGGCAAATCCGGCAGAAGGTCTCGGTCTCGAGGAACGGCTTCGGGAGGCGCGCCTGTGGCCGCCGTCGAGGTAGACGATGGAGAAGTGCGTGGATGGAGAAAAGCGGGCATGGTGTCGCCTCCCGAGGGGCGCAGGGCCACGCGAAAAGATCGCCGCGACAAGCAGGAGCGTCACCGCAGCTATCGGGAGAGTAAGCCCACCAGAGTGGCCGTCGTCAGGGCGAACGGAACGGTAAACCGCCAGCCCCTCCCTCAAGCGCGGGGAGCCCCGCGAGGCACCACAGACAGGAAGAGTTTCTCCAACGTCTACTCGTCCTCCTCCTTTACTGCGTCCGAGCCCCCCTTCTGCAGATACTTCTGGAAGAGAGCCTTCTGCTGCAGCCTGGCCGTCAAGTCGCGCTCCACGCCTGGGAGCGCCTCCTCGCCCCCCGTGAGAGATCTCCAGTCCAGCTCGTTCGCGAGGTCCCAGCGCACCTTGGACTTCCACTTGTTGGCCCCGCTGCCCCGGGGCTGCTTCCAGTCGTTGATGCATGCCACGTCCTTGAACGCCCGCTTCAGAGCATAAACTCGTGCGCATAGGATCTCGCAGCCCGCCGTCTGGATGAACTCGGGCGAGGCCTCCAGCATCCGGTCCAGCGTCATGCAGTGCAGCATCATCTCGTGGCCGATGTGGTTGCGATTCAGCTCCTTGAAGCGAACCCAGTCCGTCGCGAACTTCGCCATGCTGCCGTACTTCCCGCAGGTCTGGACCAACAGCTCGGGGGCCACGCGGGAGGTGAGGCCCGCTGGGAGGGCGAAGGTGGGCGGCGCATCGATCTTCGAGAGGTTGGCCAGCAACCTCCCCCTCGGGTCCCGGAGTGCTTCCCGCAAGGGCTCGAGGCTCACCCCCGCGCCCTCCAGCGTCTCCTTCGTCCCCAGGTCGATGGTGGGGCACGTCGCAGCTCCCGCCGTGGCCGACGTGGATGAGGCGTCCTGCAAGGGCTTGCATCCCGGAGAGGCCTTGTCCGCATTGATCGTGTCCTCGAAACGCTTCAGCCGGTCGATCATCCTGTCTACATGCATGTCCATGCTGGAGTCCGTGTTGACACTGGGGACTCTCTCCCAGCTGGCGTGACTGCTCTCTCCAGGGGGCGCGGCCGATGAGGCACTCCGACTCGTGGGGGCACGTGGCGACTCCGACCTTGATTTGGTGATCTCGTCGAGCAGGTTGCACATCATGGCCTTCATCGGTGGCGGGCTCGGACTCGTCCGACGACCCCGCCACCGAGTGGCCCGCCTCCCCGTCGCTGTCCACGTCGCTCACTGGAGGCGAGGCCCCCGCGAGCAGAGGGGAGGGGCGCTGCCTGCAGCATCGCAGGAGGCTTGGCCCAAGAGCCACCACCGCGGTGAAGATCATGATGGGAATCTCGAGCTTGCCGTCCTGGTAGAGGTCGTGCAGATATCCTCGGAAATCGTCGATCTCGAGTATCATGTTGTGGCCGTCCTCGAGCTTCTCCACGGACCAGCGCATCCACTGCCACAGGTTGCAGTAGACCGCCACCCTCCAGAAAAAGAAGGCGGCGCCCGCCGTCGACCCCCAGTTCCATGTGCTCCATACGCCACCCAGACCAGAGCGACACCAGGACAGCGAGGCAACGTAGCCGCGGATGTTGGACAGATACAGCTCGGCCCCGAGCTGCTTCTCCTTGGCCTTCTCCAGGATGTCCGCCTTCTCGGGGGCCGTGAGGGTCGGGAACGCCTCGTAGTCCCAGCCTGGCTGTCGACGACTTGACATCTTCGCCCGATCCTTGATGTCGCCCACGCCGAGCGCGCGGTCCGGCTTCACGTAGATCCACCTCGTGTCGTTCTTCTTCTTGGGGTACATCCGCATCGCCAGGAGGACCACCTGCCCCCGCTGAGGGCCAGTCGTCCGATAGAAGCGGCTCCATCGCGTCACGCTGGACATATGCAACCGTATATAGTCGTAGAAGCTGAGCCGCTCGGACTCTCTCGTGTACCTCAGGGACGCGTCGTCCTCGGGCTCCACGAGCGGCTTCGAAAGGACAGAGTCGAGGGCCCCCCAGTCCCCGATGTACGAGAGCAAGGCAGCACTGGCGAGCCACCACCGCCTCGCCGTGGTGCCGACGATCAGCGCCCGCGCCGCGAGCACCCACGCTGGCGGGGCAGAAGGGCGAGCGCGCGCTCCTGGCTCGAACGATCTCGAGCCAGAAAAAACTTGAGCGGACACGAAAGACAAGCAGGGCAGGACGGGGGATATAACCTGCACTACTATCTTACACGGCCCACCCCACCACACCACCCCGAGACGCGATCAATTAAGTTTGGAAAACGATCACGATGGGCTCAAGAGGACCCCAAGCGGCCCCAAGAGCGCACAATATCGGCCTGAAAGCGCCGAAGTGCCGATTTTGATGGCTCCACGGGGAGCAGGCAAATCCCCCCCCCCCCCCCCTGACCGATCGGCTGGGTGATGCAGGCTGAGGTTGAGGCAGACTGAGGGTGGGGCTGAAGGCGGATTGAGGCTGTGGTTGAAATAGGCTGAGGCTGAGGCAAAGGCAGGCTGAGGCTGAGGCTGGGGCAGGCTGGTGCTGAGGCAGGCTGACGCTGAGGCTGAGGCTGATGCAGGCGGAGGCTGAGGCAGCCTGGGGCTGAGGCCGAGGCTGAAGGCATACTGAGGCTGAGGCTGAAGCAGGCTGAGGCTGAAGCTGAGGCAGGCTGATACGGAGGCTGAGGCAGGCTGATGGTGAGACAGGCTGAGGCCGAGGTTGAGGCTCATGCAGGCTGAGGCTGAGGCAGGCGGAGGCTGAAGCCGAGGCTGCAGGCAGGCTGATGCTGAGGCTGAAGCAGGCTGAGGTTGAGGCTGAGGCAGGCTGAAGCTGAGGCTGAGGCAGGCTGAGGCTGAGGCTGAGGCTGATGCAGGCTGAGGCTGAGGCAGGCTGAGACTGAGGCGAGCTGAAAACATATTGAGGCTGAGGCTGAAGGACGCTGAGGCTGAGGCTGAAGCAAGCTATGGCTGAGGCTGAGGCTGAGGCAGGCAGGCTGAGGCAGAGGCAAAGGAAGGCTCAGGCTGAGGCAGGTTGAAGCTCAGGCCGAGGCTGCAGGCAGACTGAGGCTGAGGCTGAAGCAGGCTGAGGCTGAGGCTGAGGCTGGCTGATGCTGAGGCTGAGGCGGGCTGATGCTGAGGCAGGCTGAGGCTGATGCTGAGGCTCATGCAGGCGGAGGCTGAGGCAGGCGGAAGCCGACGCCGAGGCCGACGGCAGACCGAGGCTGAGGCTGAAGCAGGCTGAGGCTGAGGCAGAGGCAGGCTGAGGCTGAGGCCGAGGCAGGCTGATGCTGAGGCAGGCTGAGGCTGAGGCTGAGGCTGATGCAGGCTGATGCTGAGGCAGGCTGAGGCTGAGGCTGAGGCTGAAGGCAGGCTGACGCTGAGGCTGGAGCAGGCTGATGCTGAGGCTGAGGCAGGCTGAGGCTGAGGCAGGCTGATGCTGAGGCTGAGGCAGGCTGAGGCTGAGGCTGTGACTGCGACTGCCGTTGCCGCTGCGACTGCCATCGCGAATGCGACTACGACTGCGAGAACAGCAGAATTCTACAACTGGGTTCTCAGTTGAATCTTAAGGGGAATGCTTCCAAATATGCTCCTACACATCGCGGTTCGGTTGCTTTGCCGGGATCATTTGTTTTTGGTGGCGAGCGCTAACGGTACGACCGCGTGCCGAAAGTAAGAAGGCAGCCGCGCCAAGCACTAAATTAGGCACTGGGCACGCAGGAGCGAACTACGCTGCGGCTCAGGGGGCGAGAAAGACGCTAAAGGACAAGCCGATGACGCCGAAGCCGTGGAGGACAACGAAGCGTAGGGATAGAATTTTGATTGGCGGCTCCAAGGACAGATCCAGGAAGCGGGACGGACACGAGTGGGGCACAGAGCGAGATAATTAGCTGCAGAGGCGCATCGGCCGCTGTAGCGAGTGCACATGCCAGGGCCAAAATGACCCTCATTGGGGGCTGACGCTGGCGGCCCGACAGAGGTGAACGCAAGCACAGAACTGGAAGCGGACGGAAAGGAGCTGTCGCACACGTGGCGCCAAGCTCCGACCGTACCGTACAGCGCGAAAGGGCGTGGAGCACGCCGCACTGTGGCGGCACGAGGTGGCCAGGTGTGGCCGCACCGTCCATGCAACGAAAGCGTGGGGATATGCGAAGCGTGCAGAATACTCGTCATTGGCAGCATTGGCGTAGCCAGCTGCTGCGGCCTGACAGTGCGAAGATCGCGCCCAAGGCGAGAAGTATGCGGTCCACATGCATGACGTCCCTCTTAAATCATCGTAGGTAGCACGGCAGACCAACACGCCTGAGGACGGCAAACCAGCACGGCATCCCAACAGGGCAAAACTGTCCGACTGGCAGGTCAACACAAGAGCCATGGCAGATCCGACAAGCATAGAAGCGTGGACAGAGTCACATGCATGCACCCAGGGGCGGTGGAGGATTTGGTCGAATACTACTGCGTGGATGTAAATGTAGACGTCTGTGTGCAGCCGTGCGTGTATGCACGGATGCACATTCATCCCTTGAACTGCATGTGTGTCCCTTATTGTCAGTCACCTGGACGTTCCGTCCCTGCCTGCCCGCCCGTCCTCTGTCCCTGGGTGTGTATGTGTATCCCTCTCTCTGTCTCTGTCTCTCTCTCTCTCTCATTCTGGCTGTCTCTGCCTTTTTCTGTCTGTCTGTGTCTGTGTGTGCGTGTGTCTGCCAGCCTGTCTGTCGGTCTGCGCATGCGTGCGTGGCGATGCGGGGGAGGGAGGGAGGGGCCTTCTTCGCGCTCGCCGAGGTGACCTCGGCCAGCTTCATCCTGACCGCCTGCCAGAGCCCCCGAGCCCGCTGGGTGGGGATGCTGTCTCGCTGCTCCCCCCTCCTCCTTCCACGACCTCCCGCTCCTCCTCCTCCTCGACCTCCCTCTGCTCCACCACGCAGCCGGAAAGCAGAGCTGCTTTGGATGGCATTGAGCAACAGTTCGCATGACTCCGTCGCGGGGGGGGGAATTCTGGGCCAATGGACCCTACGGATTTGATCTGGTCATCAATCTCGACTCTCATCCTCCTTGTTCCAAGCATCCACCTCTCCTCGACCCGTGCTCGTCCGCCCCACCTCTCCCCTTTTCCTCCCGCTCGTCCATCCTTCTCGCCCCTTCAGACGGGGACCCGGGAGGACGGCGCAAGGCGGAGGCGGAGCAGGGAGCAAGTGGAAGAAGCGGAACAGCGCAGAACGATAACAACTGTATCAACATACACTTCCGGAGTTCTGCGACGAGTTCTTGGATCAGCGCTGGCCATGCTGTGCGTTGCCTTGCATCGCGTCGCGTAGCGCTGGTGGTATTGATGTGCATTACTTTGCAATGCGTTGCATTGCTGATCATTGCTCCACATGGCATTGCATTGTGTTCCTGTTGTTTTGCGTTGCTTAACGTTGCAAAACTCTGCCTGATATTGTCTGGCATCGCTTTGCATTGCGTCGGGTTGCATTGTTTTGCATTGCTTTGCTCTGCACTGGTTTACATTGCACTGCTTTGCGTTGAATTTCTCAGCATGGTTTTGCGCTGCAGTTCGTTACGTCAGTTCGTTACGTTGCGTTGCTTGGATATGTTTGTTCCTGCCTTCTGCAGGTTCCTCGTTCTTCCCTGCTTTCTCGGATCAATCGGTTCCTTGATATCGATGTCTCGCATGCGAAGCACCACGCATACTGCCCCACATACACTGCACCACATATAATGTCAGAACACACAATATGGGATCAACGCTGGCGAACACAGCATAAGACAAAACTGGATAAGCATGCACTTCCAGAGTTCCGAGCCGAGCTCTGGGATCAGCTGGAGCCGAGCGCGCCCGGGGATCAGCTGGACCCCTCTCCCTGGCACGCCGAGCGCGCCGGGGGCAGTGCCGGAGGCGCAGCCAGGGGGAGCCCCGGGGCCGATCGAATTCATGCGCGAGGACCTCCGAAAGTGCATGCTTATGCAATCTGTTCTTGAAGAGGGGGCGGAGGAGGAGGACAAGGGTTAAGTCGGGCCTGTCCGCCCGCAGAAGATTCTGGGCGGAAAAACTTCAAAACTAAAATATACCCCAAAAGTGATCAAAAGAAATCGAAGAATCGTCCCCAGAGCATGTTTTGCCTTTGTCTGAATATTCCTCCTGTACAGGGACAGGCCCAACTTAAGTTGGTGGTCCCCAAACGTGGTGGTGAGAACACCCGGTGGTGAGTTTTGGGCGATCTGGGTAATGGTTTTCGAGCGCTGGCTGGCCCAGGAAGCGCAAGACCTCGTGGCGACCGCGTGTCCCCAAACCCGGTGGTGACCCAGATTTTTTTAGGGGGGGGAATCGGGGTCGCCACGGGGTGTCTCACCACCTGGTTTGGAGACCACCAATTAAGACAAGGGGTACGCGAGCGGGGGGGCGACGGGGCCCGCGCGGGCGAGCACGACGCCGGCCGCGGGGTCCCGCAGCGGCCTCCATGCCCTGCTGGGCGACCTGGGTCACGAGCGAGTTGTTCGGGGCGAGGCCCATGGAGTTCTCCTGGCACGGCCGCGCGGGCGGCCCGTGCCGGGCCCCTCTCCGCCCGCCACCCCGTCGTATGTTCTAGAAGAAGAAGAAGAACGCCATAAACACAAACTTTCTGGCGCTCCGCGCGGCCTTCTTGGATCCGCGCCAGACCCCCCCTCCCTGGCGCACCAGGGGCGGCGCCGGAGGCACCGCCAGGGGACCCCAGGCGCGGAGCCAAAAAGTCCGCACGGAGCGCCCCGAGTTCATGTCCATGGCGATTTTTCTTCTTCGAGGCACGGCCACGCGGGTGGCTCGTGCCGGACCCTTCTCCGCCCGCGATGCCGTCGCATGTTCGGCGTGCTGTCGGGCCCCGTCTGGCCTCGGCCCCTCCGCCTCCGCCCACTGCCCTCCACATGCGCTTCATCCGCCCTGCCGCTCGTCCCTCAAACTCCTCCTCCTGGATCGTCTTTTCATGTGAAGCCTCCTCGTGCCGCGGGTTTTCATCCCCCCTCCATGCTCCTCCTCATCCTCCTCTCCCCACCGTCCTCCTCACTTTTGCCATCATCCTGCTCATGCTCCTGCTCCTGCTCCTGCTCCTGCTCCTGCTCCTGCTCCTGCTCCTCCTCCTCCTCCTTCTCATGCCCCAACACCCCCTGTGCTGATCAGGCTGAAGAAGCCGTGGTACACCATATCATACTATCATCCGCTGCGCTTGCAATGCGCGGGCGTGCGTCGCGCTCTGATAACCCCAAGACGGCCTAGAAAACCAACACAGAACCCAAATTACACCCAGCCCCAAACGACTCAATACTGGAGAAAACAATAAGTACCGATAGCGCTACTCCCTGGACCTCTCGTGGGTGCATTCTGGCCAGGATGTCGAAGCGAATCCGCCGTAGTGACGAGGGCCTGCCAGGGGGCCCTCGTCGCTATGTCTCCCAGATGGTCCTACTGAACCTCTTCGGGACATCTGGGCGGAACGCCGTGACCCAAGATGGCCCCCAGACCTCCAGACGGGCCCTCGGAAACCCACACGTGAGCGACTATCCAAACAGGTCTCACGAGAGACGGCATAGCGACCTTACGCGGTGACTTGCGCGGGCCGCCAGCGCGGCACGCTACATTGGAGACGAGGGCGCTTACGCGGAACCTTACGCGGGCAACTTCCGCGCCAACGTCGGGGAAGACGACACCCCTTTCTGTTGCGTCGCCCACGTGGCACTTCCACAGAACCCAATGAGGCTCTGAAAAGGCCCCAAAGAAACCCCACATACACCTCCCAGAACTCTTCAAGCACCCGCCCTAAAAAGACAGCGCTGAAATCGTGCGCCACAGCCGTGCTATGTGTCGGCCGCGCCATACCACAAAATCTATGCGTTGGCTCCCAGGTAGATCCAAGACAGAACCTGCCCGGCCTGCTCGGGAGGGTCAGGGAAACCTGTCCTGCTGTGCTGGCCAGGTGGCGATGCTTGCCTCGGGCAGCCGGACCACTCCGGTAATGCAACTATAGGAGACCGATTTCTGACCACACCCACTTCCCGAGGTGCCTTGCGAAAAGCGGTTTCCAGAGGTGGAGGTGGGCAGTTTCCCCGCCCCAGGGAAAGGAAAAACTACCCACTTCCACCCCCGAGGGCCTATCATAGGATCGAGGATCCAGAAGTGGATGTGGTCAGAAATCGGTCTTCGAAACTACGCAGTGGCTCCGTCGCGTGAGCCGTGGTGCCGCGCGACGATCGGGAGACGTAAGGCTTGAGACTGGAGGACGCGAGCTCGCCCGGGCCAGGCGGGGCCGCCCGCAGGCGGGACCCGGTCTGCAGGCTGACGCGAGGTCCCGCGGCAGACACCCCACGGGAACGGGGCCGTCAAAGCTCGCGCCCGAGCCGCCCAGAATCGGTGGCAAGCCCTGGAGGGGAAGTGGGAAGGATCCAGCCTTCGCAGAGGGCGCGGACGTCCCCCGACCTTCTGTCACGTTGTCTGAGCCTCCCCCGAGGGCACAGAACAGCTTCTCGGAGCAGGCCGGAGGGCTTCTGAGAAGCCCCGCCGCCTTTTTTCTTTGGTATGCTTCATAGAGTTGCTCATGTCGCAGCCACTGGAACCCACAACTGCGCGCCGGCTCCACCGGAAAGCCGTCAAGACAGATGGCGTGCTCAACGGTACTCGCTATAGGGCCTTCAGAAACCAGGACCCTCGTCATCATAACCGCGCACCAGTGTGGAAGGCTACGGCGGACATCGGATCCACCCTCACGCGGGCTGTGCCGTCCTGAACGTGCACGCGCTCACAATCAGAGCCGTCCGACTTGATGATGTTGCAGTACTCGCCGGACGGCACCGAAACGGTGAGCGTGACATCCCAATGCGAGCCTTCGCGGTTGATGGCGATGCAAGCAGCGGGGCCACGGCAAAACGAGATGCGGTCGGCGCCGTGCTTGCTGAAGCTCGATACCCAGTCTGGGCCAGCCGACTTTCGCCAAGCAACCATGTTGGCGAATGCTGGCCAACGGTGCTCACAGGTCCACGGCTTCCCATGCCCGCAATTGGGCTCGCCCTGGCCGTGCACTGGCTGGGCTGGGGGGCCAAAGTCCGTGTTATCGAAGTGGTAAGAGCTCATGATCTTCGGGTAGCCGTAGGGGTGCGCAAGCATGAAGATTGTGGCCAAGAAGTAAGCGCCGCCAGACTTGTGAGTGAGAGCCGCCTCCCCAGCATGGCCGCGCTGTGTGTCGTGGTTGTCGATGAAGGTCACAGCGGTATGTGTGGGATTTAAGCCTCAGGCCTCGCCAAAACCTTCAAGGAATTGCAGCTTCCCAGGCGATCGAAAAATATCGCTCACCTTGATCGCGTAGTTGAACTCTGTGACAGCACCCATGTCGTAGTACATGTTAGGGGTCACGGCTTCATGGCCATGGCCTATGACCTCCAGGAATCTATAGAGGCGGTCGTCCACTTTGCTGAGGATGCCTCGGAGCTCTCCAGCATCAATATGCTTGGCCGCATCCACCCGGAAACCTGCCACTCCAAGTTCAGCCATGTGGTTGATGTACTTCGCTATTTGGTCCTGTACATGCGAGCAACTTGTGCACAAGTCTGGTAGCCCCACCAAATCGCAGTACTGGACTTCGTGCTTGTTGTTGTAATCATGAACGCCGCAATTTCGGTACGCGTTACCGTGATCATGGTGGAAATCGCTGGGCGAGTACGTACCAGGGAAGTCTCGGTTACCGTAGTGGCTACCAGCCGAACCAATGCCGCTGCCACTAGCCATGTGGTTGATCACTGCGTCAGCATAAATGCCTACCCCGACTGCTTTGCAGCGCTGCACCATCGACGTGAAAGCAGCCTCGTCACCAGAGCGGCTGCTGAGCTTGTAGCTCACAGGCTGGTACCTGGTCCACCACTCGCCGCCACTCATGTGCTCGTTCGGCGGCGAGACCTGCACCGCAGTGAAGCCCTTGGGGCCCAAGAAGTCCTCGCACTCCTTGGCCACGTCGTCCCACTTCCACTCAAAGAGGTGCACAAAGGCCATGGAAGCACCGTGAGGGGAAAGGGCAGGCAGGGGTCGCCCCAGCCCACCACGCTGTGGCGGCTCGAACGTCGGCCGCGGCGTCGCAGGCGGCGGGCCCGGCGGAACGTCGGCGCCTTGTGGGAGAAACGCGTTGTTCTCCCAGCAACCGTGGAGCTGAAGCTTGCCTTCGGAATTCACATTCAGGCAGCTGTCCCAGCTGCCGCCGGCCCACTTGATCGGCAGCACCGCACCAGCCTGCGCGACCTCGAACTTGAAGGAAGGGTCGTCCATGCAGTCCCAGATCTGGATCCGCGTGCCCCAGTGGTCGGCACCGTTCTGCACGTTCAGGCACTTCTCTGGGTGTGCGGCCCAGCGAATCTCGCCGACGCCGCCCACTGTGTAGGAGAACATCTCGTCCAGGCTGCCCTCGATGCAATCCCAGAGCTGGATGCCGTTCCCGTTGCCAGCCCATCCCGCGATGACGTTGAGGCACTTCTGGGGCTGCGCAGCAAGCCGCAAGAGGCCCGTGCGCACCTCTGGCCCACTCGCATGGGAGAACTCCAGATTGCCTTGGATCGCCTGCTGCATCCGGGCACCCCTGCCGATAACGGCGAGATTGAGCGAGCAGAAGGCCTGCAAAAAGCGCTGCATGACTGCCTGCAACAGTGATGTTGAGAGCCGGGGAGTTTATCAGACGACGTCTGCCTGTGGGCAAGCCTTGGCTTGAGATCTTGAGCCAAAATGGTCACGGAAGAGCCCCGCCGCCTTCTGAGAGGCCCTTCTCTCGGGGGCGGGCAAACATGGATTAGCGATCCATGGATTTGGCGCGCGGTCGCCAAATCCGTGGATCTGGGGGAGGCGCCCTCCCCGAAATGCGGCCAGCGCCGCCTCGCTTGGTGGAGGAAATCCGCCATGTCCCATGGAAACGTGACCCGTCGCTAAACAACGCCCCCTTGATCCATGTTTGCGATCGCCTGATAAAACGACGAGGGAGGATGAGGAATATGATCAGGATGATGCGCAAGCGGAGGCGCAGCACAAGAATCCGGAGGAAGAGGACAGGGAAGAGGAGCGAGGATGGTGCAGATGGAGAACCTCGGCGGTGGACAAACCTCCCTTTAGTAGACCTCACCTTAGTGAAAACGGCCTGGGACCGAAACAGACGGACCTGGACCCGCAGAAATGACGGCCGCGACGCCCTCTCGCGAACCGAAAACGGCCAATTCCTTCATCGACGTGTGAGGAGGCCTGTCCGCCCCCGAGAACCACTAGGAGCAGTCAG
Organism: Prorocentrum cordatum; assembly: GCA_963575745.1. Classification (NCBI taxonomy): domain Eukaryota; class Dinophyceae; order Prorocentrales; family Prorocentraceae; genus Prorocentrum; species Prorocentrum cordatum. Next base: position 417,992 of record CAUYUJ010013080.1, on the reverse strand, counting down.
GGGGGAGGGGAGACGAGGAGGAAGGAGAGATGAGAGAGGCCCACCTTCTCCATGCTTGCAATCGCCCGACGCTCGCCGCCGACAGAAAAAACGCGGCACGCCTCGCGCGCCGGGCCCCTCCCCCCGGGCGGGGTGCCCGGCAGACGAGGGGGCCGCCGGCCCGCCGGGGGAGGCCGCGCGCGCGTCCAGAGAGGTGACGACGCTGATCGCCGGGTTCTCTGCCATCCTGCGCCGCGGGCGAGGGGGAGGAGGCGGATGAGCAGGAGGAGGAGGAGGAGGAGGAGGAGGAGGAGGAGGAGGAGGAAGGTGAGCAGGAAGAGGAGGAGGAGGAGGAGGAGGAGGAGGAGGAGGTCCTCCTCCTCCCTCCTCCTCCTCCTCCTCCTCCTCCTCCTCCTCCTCCTTCTTCCCATCCTCCCGACTGGAGGGGGAGACCGAAGGGGCCCGGGCCCAGTGGGCCCTGGAAACGACAGGGCCGTTGTTGTTTGCCGGCTTCGTTTTGCAACATTGTTTGCTGGTTCCGGCGCGGTTCTGTTTCTGGCCCCGTCGCCGTCTCTGTTGCCGGTTCCAGTTCCGGTTCCAGCTATCGGGAGGAGACTTTTCTATGTTTCCGGTTGCCGTTCATGCTGCCGTTGCCATTTTTCCAGAAGTGGTGAATAACGGCCCTGCAGTTGCCGGGGCCCACGAAGGGCCCCGAGACACACACACACAAACACACACACACACATAGATGAGCACAAAACCAAGGATGCCCCACATGTTCCATACCTTCTGGATGCTCGGCTTTCCCTCCACTTCCCACACGTTCCATACTCTCATGGGAATCGGCGATCATGTATGCTTGCGTTGTCCCACTCCTCAAGACGGGCAACAGAAGGGAGCGAGCAGAAGGCGCACCACTCCGGGAGGTTCAAAGAACTTGGAAGGCGCCAGCTGTACTGGTAAGGCGTAGGAGGAGGAGGGGGAGGAGGAGGGGGAGGAGGAGGAGGAGGAGGAGGAGGAGGAGGAGGAGGAGGAGGAGGAGGGGGAGGAGGAGGAGGAGGAGGAGGAGGAGGAGGAGGAGGCACACATTTGGCCCAGAGTTGGTGTGCGCGCCCCCTGGCTTGGCTTGAAGGGCATGTGCGCGCCGAACCTGGGCCCAGGATCGGCCCGGCCACGATCGGTGGAGGCTTATACTGGGCGCCCTCCGGAGAAACAGCACCCATGACTGAAAGGGGCCCCAGGGCACACAAATAGATACACACAAATAAAAAGATTCTCCACAGTTCCCCATATTTTCTGGGTTTCTGTCTTCCCCCCCACTTCCCATAGTTTCGCACATTTCCCTGGGGATCGACGCTCAGTTGTGTCTGTGTGTGCTTTTCCCCTCCTATATGACGCACTGCGTCAGCGTGCTGCTCCTTCGTTGTTGTCTGATGGCCGGGCCTCGTTCTCGAGCAGTGGCGCGCTGCCGGGTGCACCCCGGCGGCGTGCCATTGGTACGCTCTGAGCCGCGCGGGGTGAGAAGCATATGGCGACCTCAATCCCAGACGCTGTGGGGCTTTCCAAAGCCTTGGCCAAAAAGATAGGGCCCGACGTCCTCCTCCTCCTCCTCCTCCTCCTCCTCCCTCAACATGGGGTGTGTCCAGAATGGCTTCCCCGAGCTGCTTTCCCCCCCCCCCCTGTGAGCGGGTTGGGGGGGGACGGGGACCGGGGGCGACACCTCGCCAGCGACGCACGAGAAAGGGGAGGGAAGCTCGTGGTCGCAACCGTGGCGGGCGCCCAGCGCGGTCGAAGCTGAGGCTGGGCTGCGGGAGCGCGGACTGCGCACGGAGGGGCGAACAAAAATGCGCTTCCTGGGGGCCTTCCTTGTGCCACTCGCTCCGCTCATGGGTCGTCCTCCTCTCCTCCTCCTCCTCCTCCCTCCTCCTCCTCCTCCTCCCTCTCTCCTCCTCTCTCCTCCTCCTCCTCCTCCTCCTCCTCCTCCTCCTCTCCTCCCCTCCTCCTCCTCCTCCTCCTCCTCTCCTCTCTCTCTCTCCTCCTCTCCTCCTCCTCCCTCCTCCTCCTCCTCCTCCTCCTCCTCTCCTCCTCTCCTCCTCTCCTCCTACTCCTCTCCTCCTCTCCTCCTCCCTCCCCCCTCCTTCCCCTCCTCCCCCTCCTCCTCCCACCCTCCTCCTCCTCCTCCTCCTCCTCCTCCTCCTCCTCTCCTCCTCTTGCGTCGAACCTCCGTGGAATTCAATCGAATGTGGGCCGAAATTGGGGTCGAACGAGAGGTCGAATTAGAGACGAACTGGAATCGAACCATACCCGAACCAGAGCCGAGTCGAAGAGATGTCGGGTGGGCCCTGTGAAAAATGCCCTGAACGAGCACCCGATAATTGGCACGGAAAGGGGGCGCGGCCGCGGGGCAGAGGCCAGGAGAGAGAGGCGCGCGGTCAGCCCACCGCAGACCACATCGAGCCGAGGCGGCCACGGGCGGAGCTCGCGGGGCGTCGGATCCTGAACTCGCCATCGCTTGGACGTCCATTCCCTGTGTGTTTTTCGGTTTCGTGCGTGGTTTTTTCGCCAAGTGGTCAAGGATGCTCCTCGATGGTCCTCGCCGAAGGAAAAATGCACACGTCCGAGCGATGCCAAGTGAAGGAGGAAGAAGGACGCGGCGCGCGGCAGCATTGGGGCCTGAAGGGGCCCGCGGGAACCTGGCGGAGACAAGGGGCTCACCCTGCAAGGTTCGGTCAAACAGCACATCGTTGAGCGGTGCTGCCGCCTCCCCATGAACGCAGGCCCCAACTCGGAGTTGCACCCTCACATGCGGAAAGGAGAGGGGGAGGACGAAAAGGAGGAGGATGAGGAGGAGGAGGGCGAGGAGGATGGAACCAGGGAGCCAGGCCTCGGACGAGCAGTCGGGCCGATAGCTCGTACGAATTGGAGAAGATTAGGAGGAGAGCTGCACGACCACAGGGCCACTTCCTCCTACGAGGAGGCTGCCCGTAGGCCGAGCGGCACGCCCCTCAACACTAGTCCGACCCCGAACCCTCGTCTTCGCGAGGGCTCGGGATGAAGCCAGCATCGTTCACGCCCTCTCGGGGGGCAGACGACGCGCGCGGCGATGCAGCGGAGGGGCCTCCAAAGACCGCAACGGCAGTCGCCTCTGCGTCCACCGCAGGGGCGGGGCCAAAAGACGCCGTCCCCCGCCCGAAACGGAAGAGTGGGACCTGGGGGGGCGGCGTTGGGGTGCCCTCCGAGCTCCTCCCCCCCCCCCCCCCCGTGGCAGCGGATCCCGTCCACGCTGCACGCAGCAGCGGAACGACTCCGGCTCCTCATGCCGTCGGCATCCCCCGAAGGAGGGCCCGCGGCACTGCCGACGGCAGAGCCGACGGCGACCCTCGATCGGGGGGCCGCGGCACTCGGAAGTCCCACGGGCCTCGCGCCTGCCACTCCCCCCGGAGAAGTCGGAGAAACAAACAGGGCAGCCTATCTCCGCCACGCCGCTGCGCAGAGGCTGGGCCACAGTGGAGAGCACCACTCCCCCACTCTCGATGCTGGGAGCATCTACATCCGTCGCGAAAGCACTCGGCACATCCTCGAGCCTTTCAGGCTCGGAGCCCGCCTCCGCACTCGGCACCTGCGCGGAAAGCATCTTACCCGTCTTCGGGTGCCGTCCACGCTCAGCATTCCGAAGGAAACCAGACGCTGGAAGACGCCATCAAGGAGAACCATTGCAAGTTCTGCGACGCCGCCCAGAGGATCAGCCCAGAGGAGCTCCTCGAGCTGATCCCAATAGCCTTCCCGATGACGCACAAGGTCGATGAATGCGATATGATCGCAAGGTGCCCAGTGGATGTGTGGGAAAGCGCTTGGAGGAAGGCCATCACTGTGCAGAGCTGGTGTGAGTTGGCGCTGAAAGTAACGAAAGTTATGAAGGTGGTCTTGATGGAAATGGGCAAAAACGACATGTCTCGACCCGGAGGAGTAAACAAAGGCTCAAAAAACGCCAGGACCTAAGGGACAGCACGAAAACCTTGATGGATGGTGCCGATCTGTTCAAGAATTACGCCGAGTACGAAAAAGCGGCCAGCTCCAGCGGCCACAAGTGGGATGGCCCACTGGAGCCCACTGACTACGCCAGGAGGTGCATTAGCAAGGCTATCTCGGAGTGCGACTTTAGGCAGGCGGGCAGACTCAATGGGACCACCGCTAGCGGGGCAATCTCGGCGTGAGGACCCTATATATAGATAGAGAGGGGGAGAGAGAGAGAGGGATCGCGCAGACAACGTCTTGGGAAGTGCTTTTTTGGAGCGCCGACAGGTGCACTACTGCACGGGGGAATGAGAAGGAATGGGAACAAAAGGATGAACACGAAGGCCACCAGAGAGCATCCACGAGGACCCCACCTCCCACACACCGTGGCTGCCAGTACGCTGCAGTATGCTCTTCCCTACCTGCACATCGAGGGTGGAACGGTAAGGTACCTCAACAGGGTAGCAGGGAGGGCAAAGTGAGCCCTTCGGGTTAGGTTGGGAAGGGTTGGCGAGCGCTCCGAGGCGCGATCCCGTGGAGACGCGGTCGCACGGATACGTTCCGCGCGGAGCATCCGCAAGGAAGGCGCTCCGTTTCCGCGGGGTGGACACACAGCGGCCTGGCCGGCGAGGGCGCGGATGCGGGCATGTTCTTGTTCGCCTACGACCGATCCTGGGCCAAGGATTGCGCTGACCTGGCGTGTGTGTGTGTGTGTGTGTGTGTGTGTGTGTGTGAGCGCTGGTGCGTGTGTGTGTGTGTGTTTGTGTGTGCGTGCGTGCTTGCGTGCGTGCGTGCGTTGGTGTGAGCGTGTATGTGTTTGCGTGCGTGTGTGTGCGTGTGCGCTGGCGCGTGCATGCGTGCGCGCGTCGCCCAAGTGAGGGCGTGGAAGAAACAGAGTATGTGGAGACAGGTTGCCGATTAGGAAGAAGAACGAGAGGATGAGCGTGGGGAAGAGAGAAAGGGCGGCGAAGAACGATGGCCAGGATGAAGATATCGCTCGAGAGCGCCAATGCGACAAAACGAATTCAAATTCTGGCGGTCGCGGCAAGGGCCCGCGCGAAGTAGGTCGAAAGCAGACGCGCGGACAAAACGAGAGACCTGATGTGGTGAAAGATGCGTGGACACGCGTTGCGCACGTGCGTTGCTTTGAGTGAGGAACTCGTCGTTCCCGTCTTGTCCTTCTCCCTCCTCGTGCCTCGTCCTCCTCCCCCAACTGAGATCCGCTTCGCTCTCCAACGAACTCCGTCCCATCTTTCTTCTCAGCCCCCACCCTAATCTATCGCATGCTAGGTAGTGGGAGGAGGGGCTGAGAAGAAAGATGGACTCTTCGTGTTCTTCTCGACGCTTCTCTCGCTCCTGCTCTTCTCGATGCTTCTCGATATATATATATATATATATATATATATATATATGTACACACCTACACTAGAACCATCGCGTGCGTTTCGCGCGCGCTTTGGTTCTAGCCGAGATCGCGGCAAGGCCCTGGCAGAAGTATCAAGGCAACCCTTTTTTATGTGTATATATGCATATATCTGTCCGTCCTTCTCCTCATCCTCCTCCTCCTCCTTCGTCCTTTCCTCCTCCTCCTCCTCGCCTGTCTCTTTCCTCCGTTTCATTAGTTCCCTTACTTCTCCTCCACCACCTCCTCCCCCCTCATTTGCTTCTGCTCTTCCTACACGTTCTTCTCCTCCTCCTCTTCCCTCTCCTCCTTTTCCTCCTCCTCCTCCTCCTCCTCCTCCTCATCCTCCTCCTCAATATCCCCTGCCCTTCCTCCTCCGCCCTCCCCGGTCCGGATGCCTTTGGGGGCCGTGGGCCCCGCGACCCTTGCAGTCGGCTCCAGGAATCCTCCGAATCCTTCGGCCCCTGGGCGCTCCTGACCTCTAGGGTCGAAGATCCTCAATCGCGGCCCCACGAGTCATCGGCTTCCGAGACTCTTCGGCACCGCGACCCGCGGAGTGACGAGGAGGGACACGCGGCAGAAGCAAGGGGGAGAGAGGGAGAAGTCGAGGGGGGCAAGAAAAGGGGGAGTAAGAAGATGGAGAGGAACAGGAATAGGAGGAAGAGCAGCCAGAGGAGGATCAGAGAGGAAGGAGGAGGAGGGGGAAGGGCCGCCAAGGAGGGATCAGGCGCTTGAGCAAGGGGATAGGACTTATGTTCCCGGAGCTCTTCCTGGGAACATCTTGCGCGACAGGAGGAGGAGGGGCCCGAGGAAGAAGAGGAGGGGAACGAAAAGGAGGATCAGATCGGCGAGGTGGAGAAACGGAGGCACGCGGAATTATATTACCACGAAGCTCCCCGAAAACATGTTTCGTGACAGCAGGAGGAGGAACCCGAGAAGCAGGAGGAGGACAGGAACGAGGAGGAGGACTAGAGCAGGAGGAGGAATCTCGAGAAGGAGGAGGAGGAGAAGGAGGAGGATGAGGAAGAAGAGGAGGGGGGGAGCAAGAGGATGAGAAGGACGAGGAGGACGAGGACAGACACGCAGGACAAGGTGAGCGGCAGGAAAAGGAGGAGGAGCAGGACGAGCAGGACAGAAAGAGTGGGCGAAAGGGAAGGAGAATGAGGATAATAAGGGGGGCGGGGGGAAAGGAGGTTCAGGGGGAGCAGGAGGAGGTAGAAGAAGGACAGGGGGAGGTGCAGGAGTAGCATGAACAGCAGCCGCAGCAGGAGGACATGGGAAGAAACACGAAGGGGCAGGGTGGGGAACAATTATCCTGGCGAAAGACCCAACCATATGCAGTTGTGAGTGCCGCAATTGTGAGTATTTTCTTCGATGGCGCTCCGTATGGGGCCACGAACCACATGAGGGGTATGCCGAAATATGGCGGGGTACACAACGCAAAGGAATACGATAGGTCAGATTACGAAAGAATGAACGCGGGTGAGCCAGAGCGCGAGAGTCTGAGTGTGAACGGGTCTGCGCGGGAGTGAGTATATTTGCATGAATGCGATCTTGGCTACGCCTAGTGTAAACGTATATGAATGTGAATGGCTCGAGCATGCCTGTCCGAACACTCGTGACAGTGGGCGTGGCCGCCGCAGGCAGCTTCCGCGGGAACCCCGACGGCAGCGCCCGCGCGCCGCGACGCCCATGTCGGCACGCCCCTCACGGGGATCGCACCCGCTGCCGCCCCTTCTTTTCCCCCCTCTTTGCCTGCGCGCTCCAAAAATCCAAAGCTGCGGGCGCAGAGCAGCGCGGAGTCCCCGCGACGCGCGCAGGTCGCCGCGGAGGTGTCCCAGCGACGCGCGCAGGTCGTCCGCTGCGCGGAGCACAGAGAGCTAGCCGGCCAGCTGATTGCGGGCGAGGCTCCGGCCGCTGGGCAGAGCGACGACGGGCGAGCAAGGCGCTGAGCAGAGCGCCGCGCGGAATCCCCGCGACGCGCGCTGGTCGCCCCGAGAGGGTCCCAGCGACGCGCGCGGGTCGTCCGCGGCGCGAGGCCGAACAGATATGCGGGCAGTCGAGAGAAGGCGCGGCTCGGGGGGGGCGCTCCTCAGGTCAGGCCTCGCGGATAAACTCGGTGAAGCCGAGCTCCCTGGCGAGGGCCGTCGCCTCCCTCCTGCACCGCTTCGTGCGCGCTGCAAACTGCTCCAGCTGCTTTCGCAGGCCCTCCGGCGGTCCTGCCAGGAAGAACTCGATGCGCGGCGCCCGCATGAGCAGGAGGTCCTCGTGGCGCGTGGCGCGCGAGAGCAGCACATAGAGCTCCAGCCACCAGTCGTCGTCCTCCTTCTTGCCGTTCCCGACCTCGTGGCGGCCGCAGTCCAGGATCGCACCTGGGCGACTCGGCCGAGGGAGCAGTGCGCCGGGCAGCCGACGGCCCAGGGCGAGAGTCCACAGGACCGAGATCTGGCCGCGGACTGCTCGCGCCCCGGAGGTCTGGCCGTCCCCGGAGCGCCGTTCCCCCGCCCCGTCGCCTTCGCGCATGGTGCGCCCCTGGCACGCCACCGTGGTGATGACCCTGCCGTGCGAGAACGGGAAGCCCGTCCGCGTGACCTTGGAGGTGCGGAAGGTGAACGGCTCCGACGTGCGGGGCTCGATGAACACCAGCGGGCCCGCGAGGTCCCCCGTGAGGCTGTCGTCGCGGCGCTTGAGGCGGAGGAGGAGGAGGAGGAGGAGGAGGAGGAGGACTGGGGCCTTCGGCGGAGATCCTATGGGGCCACGAACGTGTGAGGGGTGTGCCGAATTGGGTGTGGGTGACGCATGCGGGCGGCAGCACTGGGGCCTTCGGCGGAGCTTCTACTATGGGGCCACGAAACGTGTGAGGGGTGTGCCGAATTGTGTGTGGGTGACGCATGCAGGCGGCAGCACTGGGGCCTTCGGCGGAGCTCCTATGGGGCCACGAAACGTGTGAGGGGTGTGCCGAATTGGTGTGGGTGACGCATGCGGGCGCGGGCACTGGGGCCTTCGGTGGAGCTCCCTATGGAGCCACGAAACGTGTGAGGGGTGTGCCGAAATGGGTGTGGGTGACGCATGCGGGCGCGGGCACTGGGGCCTTCGGTGGAGCTCCCTATGGAGCCACGAAACGTGTGAGGGGTGTGCCGAAATGGGTGTGGGTGACGCATGCGGGCGCGGGCACTGGGGCCTTCGGTGGAGCTCCCTATGGAGCCACGAAACGTGTGAGGGGTGTGCCGAAATGGGTGTGGGTGACGCATGCGGGCGCGGGCACTGGGGCCTTCGGCGGAGCTCCCTATGGAGCCACGAAGCGTGTGAGGGGTGTGCCGAAATGGGTGTGGTGACGCATGCGGGCGCACTGGGGCCTTCGGCGGAGCTCCCTATCGAAACGTGTGAGGGGTGTGCCGACTGCATGCGGGCGCGGGCACTGGGGCCTTCGGTGGAGCTCCCTATGGGGCCACGAAACGTGTGAGGGGTGTGCCGAAATGGGTGTGGGTGACGCATGCGGGCGCGGGCACTGGGGCCTTCGGTGGAGCTCCCTATGGAGCCACGAAACGTGTGAGGGGTGTGCCGAATTGGGTGTGGGTGACGCATGCGGGCGCGGGCACTGGGGCCTTCGGTGGAGCTCCCTATGGGGCCACGAAGCGGTGTACTGGGTGGGTGAAGAGGAGAGGAGGAGAGGAGAGGAGGAGAGGAGAGGAGAGGAGAGGAGAGAAGAGGAGAGGAGAGGAGAAGAATGATGATGATAATGATGATGATAATGATGATGACGATGATGATAATGATGATGATGATGATGACGATGAGGATGATAAGAGGGGAGAGGAGGCGGAGGAGGAGAGGAGGAAGGAGACGCGGGGCACCGTCTCTTCAAAACGAAGACCCAACACCACAGGATGGTTGGGAACAAAAGAAACACTTGAACGCAAACAAAGAAAATATGTTCCCGGCAGGCGATCCGGGAACATATGTCGAGAGACCGGGAGGGAGCTCCACAAACAGGGGGGTGAGAAGGAGGAAAACGGGAGCGGGAAGAGGGGGAAGGGGGAGGTGCGGGAGTAGCATGAAGAGCAGCCGCAGCAGGCGGTATATCAGGAAATAACGATGGAGCAAGGCGGCGAAGAACAAATTATCCTGGCGAAGGACCCAACCATATGCAATTGTGAACACTGCAATTGTGAATATCTTCTCGGTGGAGCCCCCTACGGGGCCACGAAACGTACGAGGGGTGTGCCGAAATGGGTATGCGGGACGCATGCGGGCACACCCACTGGGGCCTTCGGTGGAGCTCTATGGGGCCAAGAAACGTGTGAGGGGTGTGCCGAAATGGGTGTGCGGGACGCATGCGGGCACACCCACTGGGACCTTCGGCGGAGCTCCCTATGGGGCCACGGCCACGGACGCATGCGGGCGCGGGCACTGGGGCCTTGAAGGGAAACGTGCCGAAATGGGTGTGGGTGACGCATGCGGGCGCGGGCACTGGGGCCTTCGGTGGAGCTCCCTATGGGGCCACGAAACGTGTGAGGGTGTGCCGAATGGGTGTGGGTGACGCATGCGGGCGCGGGCACTGGGGCCTTCGGTGGAGCTCCCTATGGAGCCACGAAGCGTGTGAGGGGTGTGCCGAAATGGGTGTGGGTGACGCATGCGGGCGCGGGCACTGGGGCCTTCGGTGGAGCTCCCTATGGAGCCACGAAACGTGTGAGGGGTGTGCCGAAATGGGTGTGGGTGACGCATGCGGGCGCGGGCACTGGGGCCTTCGGTGGAGCTCCCTATGGAGCCACGAAACGTGTGAGGGGTGTGCCGAAATGGGTGTGGGTGACGCATGCGGGCGCGGGCACTGGGGCCTTCGGTGGAGCTCCCTATGGAGCCACGAAACGTGTGAGGGGTGTGCCGAAATGGGTGTGGGTGACGCATGCGGGCGCGGGCACTGGGGCCTTCGGTGGAGCTCCCTATGGAGCCACGAAACGTGTGAGGGGTGTGCCGAAATGGGTGTGGGTGACGCATGCGGGCGCGGGCACTGGGGCCTTCGGTGGAGCTCCCTATGGAGCCACGAAACGTGTGAGGGGTGTGCCGAAATGGGTGTGGGTGACGCATGCGGGCGCGGGCACTGGGGCCTTCGGTGGAGCTCCCTATGGAGCCACGAAGCGTGTGAGGGGTGTGCCGAAATGGGTGTGGGTGACGCATGCGGGCGCGGGCACTGGGGCCTTCGGTGGAGCTCCCTATGGAGCCACGAAACGTGTGAGGGGTGTGCCGAAATGGGTGTGGGTGACGCATGCGGGCGCGGGCATTGGGGCCTTCGGTGGAGCTCCCTATGGAGCCACGAAACGTGTGAGGGGTGTGCCGAAATGGGTGTGGGTGACGCATGCGGGCGCGGGCACTGGGGCCTTCGGTGGAGCTCCCTATGGAGCCACGAAGCGTGTGAGGGTGTGCCGAATTGGGTGTGGGTGACGCATGCGGGCGCGGGTACTGGGGCCTTCGGTGGAGCTCCTGTGGGGCTACGAAACGCTGTACTGGGTGGGTGAAACGCAGGGAAGAGGGGGGATGATGATGATGATGATGATGTTGGTGATGATGATGATGATGATGATGATGATGATGATGATGATGGCAGGAGGGAGGGGGCAGCGGGAGGAGAAGGGAACGCGGGGCACCGTCTCTTCAAAACGAGGACCCAGCACCACAGGATGGTTGGGAAAAAACATTCTCGAGGAATGCTGTTCCTGGCAGTTCCGGGAATCTATTTATATTTCCTGAGACCGGGAGAGAGCTCGACAACCAGAAAGAAAAGAGGAGCAGGAAGGTTATAAGGCGGACGAGAAGCAGGGTGAGACACAGTTGTTCAAGCCTCTTGGGGCATGTGTTGGTCTATCTCGGGTTGTTTTTTGGCCCCTTGGGCGGCCTGGGCATGTTGAGGGCCTCTGTGAGCTTCTTTTTTCACCTCTCGGGGTCCGTGTCGGAACTCCTTTGGATCGTTTTCGGTGCCTCTTGTGCCGTCTTGGGGCCCTCTTGGGCCGTCGTGGGGGCCGCTTGGAGCTCTCTGGGGCCGTCTTGGTGCGGTGTAGGAGGCGTCGTGGGCCGTCTTGGAGCGCTCTGGGGCTGGTTTTGGGCCCCCGTCCGAAGGTCAACAAGAGGTCTGGGGTCGCCGCTGGCGCCTCGGAGGCCCTGGAACGCCGAAACCCTGTCAAAACACAGGGAAAGTGAGCCCCGGAGCCCCCATGGGGGGCGCAGGCACACTCCTAGCGGCCCCGATCCTCTTCCGCCGGCATATATATATATATATAATTATATATATATATATATATATATATACATATATGTGTATATACATACATATATATATATATATATATATACATAGATCACCCCTCTCCTGCTCTTCTCGATGCTCCTATCCCTCCTGTCTGTGTCTCTCGTCACTGTCCTCCGTCTGCTGTTTCTTACCTCGGGGAAGACGAACGGGGGGAAATAACCCAGGAAGGGCAGCGAATCCATGACATGCAACTAGTTGTTCTGGCGCCACCCCGGCGCCTGTAGAGGCCGTGCATCGAGGGACCTGCCCTCCGACGGGGTCGAACCGAGCTGCATGTAGCACATTTCGCAATCCCCCTGTCTCCCATCCTGCCCTTCCGTATGCCTTAATTCTGTTACACCCCCCTCACCCGCGTGCGGAGCGCGAGATCAGCTGATGAGCTCCTCTCGAGAACGTCGAGGCGGCGCATCTCCTGCTCCTGATGGCAGGGGCAGAGCGTGACAGTGAATCAGAGCCCGTCTGCCCAACGGAAGCGCCTGGGAGATGAGACGAGGGAGGATGAAACAATAGAAGGATGTGGACGAGGGAGAGGGGGAGGATGCTGAGCTCGAACTGAAGTGGCCAATCGATACGTGAGCCATCCTTACCCCGAACACCAGCGGGATCGTGCTTGTTAGTGCTGTAGTCTTGCGCACTGTATTGCCAAATCGTAGGTTTGGATAACGACTGGCAAAACGCGTATACATGTTCGATGATCAGAGGCGGTCGTGACTGTCGCGCGTCGCACGTTTTTGTTTCCAGCAAGGATCCTCAGGAGATCTCAAGATATCCTCAAGTTATATCCGCCACCGTGCCGCTGGGCACGGAGTGGGCGTGGCCTCAGGTCCGTTGCTGAATCCTCTGGGCCTCAGTCCTCACTCCCGAGGAGCCTCTACGGGGCCCAGACCCGAAAACATCACCTCTCTCGGGGCTTTGTCGCGGCGTGCCGGGGGCTTCCCGCGGCCTGCTGCATGATTTGTTTCCGACCCGAGGGGGCTCCAAGACGGGCCAGGAGGGCCCTGGCCAGGCCCCAACACGGTCCAAGAGGGCCCCGATACGCCCCAAGATCACACCAAGACGCCCAAGCTGGCCCCAAGACGGCCCAAGATGCCTCCTGAGCGCCCCAAGAGAACCCCAAGAGCCTTCCCAAGAGGGCCCCGAGGCCAACATCAGTGATGTTCCGTACGTTGTTCGACAGTAAAACGTGGTTTAGTGAAAACGACCTGAGGCCCAAACCTGGTGGGCGCAGGCCTGGAAAATAACGCCCACGGCGCCCTCTCGAGAACCGAACACGAACAATTCACTAATCGACGTGTCACTGTTGGGGGTTCTGTCCACCCCCGATTTTCGAGCTCAACATTCTCCGAGACGGCCCAAGAGGCCCCCAGGACCGCCCCAACACGGCCCACGAGCCCCCCAGAGGGGCCACAGCGCGGCTCAGGAGAGCCCCTATGACGGCCCCCGAAGCACCCAAAGGCGGCCCAAGAGGCCCCACAAGGCAGCCCCAAGAAGGGTCCAAGAAGGGAACACT
>CAUYUJ010013080.1:237500-404686 GCA_963575745.1 Prorocentrum cordatum | reverse complement strand
TACTACTAATACTACTACTAGTACTAGTACTCGTACTAGTACTAGTGTTGCTACTACTACTACTACTACTACTACTACTACTACTACTACTACTACTACTACTACTACTACTACTACGACTACAACTACAACTACTACTACTACTACTACTACTACTACTACTACTACTACTACTACTACTACTACTACTACTACTACTACTACTACTACTACTACTACTACTACGACTACTACTACGACCACTACTACTACTACTACTACTACTACTACTACTATTACGACTACTACTACTACTACTACTACTACTACTACTACTACTACTACTACTACTACTACTACTACTACTACTACTACTACCACCAAACCCCAAATCCGAGTCTTCCGACCCACGAGGCCCCCAGGAGGCCCGCAGGAGACCCCAAGAGGCCCCGAAGGCGCCGCAAGGAGCTCCAAAACGGCGCCAAAAGCATCAAAAGGCACCCCAAAGGCCCCCGAGATGCATCCCGCGACACCTCAACGAACACCCTAGAGGCCTGTGACCTACAACCCAGGCATGGTGGCGGGATGTGCCGAAGGCAATTCGATAGCACACCAGTCAGAAACAATGAACTTGAACTAATCACCCACCGAAGCATTCGACATGACTAGGGACGTTCGCGGAGGCGCTGATATCGCCAAACGCATCGGGCCAAACGGCTGAACCGAGCCCGTAACTTATGGAACCAATGCAACACATACAGGTTCGCATTGTACATTTCACTGTGCATCGCCACTGTGATATCCTCCAATCGCGCTACGGGCGTGCTCAAATTGTGGATACTGACGACAGAATGAACACGCAACAACTGCGTTTTCCAAAACTCTTGGCTACCGCACAAATCGGCGAAAATCCAGCAAGTCTGTCTCGAATCCGTGCACGAATTCGCCCCCGTGCCGCTCGGCACGAAGTGGGCGCGCCCTCAGGTCCTCTGCCCAATCCTCTGAGCCTCAGTCATCAACCCTGGTGACTTTACTAGGGGCCCTGATCCCAAATTCTCAGATCTGCTTGGGGTTGGCGTAATTTCCCTGGGCCCCGTCGCGTCTTCCCGCATTAGTGTTCCGGGCCCAAGAGGACCCCGAGACGTGCTAGAGGGCCCCAAGAGACCCAAAATACGGCCCCATGACAGCCCAAGAGGGCTTCGAGGCACCCCCAGGGAGACCCATGAGCCTTCCCAAGAGGGCTACTAGAGGCCAGAATCATTGATTCCAAAGGTTGTGAATGTTTCTGGGGTTCCCCACTTTTCTAGGTTCCGTCGCTCCAAAGTGACCCCAGAGGCCCACAAGACCGCCACAAGACGGCCCCAGAGGCCTCCAAGAGGGCCCAATGACGACCCCAGGGCGCCCAAAGACGGCCCAAGAGGCGACCAAGAGTCGGCCCAGGAGGGGCCCCAAGAGGGGGAACGCTAACCGAAAATCATACAATTCCGCCCAAAGAGGCACCCAGGAGGCCCCAAGAGGCCCCCAAGGAGTCCCAAGAGGCTCCCCAAGAGGCCCCTACGAGGCCCCTCAGAGGCCCCCAAGAGACCCAAAAGAGGCCCCAAGAGGCCCCAAGACAGTCCCCCAGAGGCCTCAGAACTGCTTCCAGGAGGCCACCGAGGAGGCCTCGACGACTATCTAATGGGCCTCAGGCCCACAACGCAGGCACGGTGGCCGGAAGGGCCGAAGGCCACTCGATCCGCTGCCCCCTGTTGGTCTTGCCACAGGGGTGCCTGGCATGCTGGACGTCCGAAACGTTTTTCTTTCTTATGAAGAACTCCGCCTGGGGCTTCTGCACAGCGCGCAGGTCACCCGGAAGACCTGGTTGCCCAAGATTTGTCCTGCTCCAAGTGGCTCCAAATATGGCCTACGATGACCTCCAAGACGGACAAGATGGCCTCCAAGTTCGCACAAGATGGTGCAAGATGGTCTCCAATAAGGCCTCAAAGAGTCCAAGATGCTTGTAAGTTCGTCCAAAAGCCTCCAAGACGGCTCAAGACGGCCTCAGACGCCCCCAAGAGGCCTCCAAGACGGCGCACGAGGCTTCCAAAAGGTCCTCCAGGAGGGATGGCAGAAGCCAACCGCATTGATTTCCCTGAAGTTTTGAACAAAGGTTGGACTTTGCTTTCTTTCGTTCTTCCGACGGCTCAACACGGCCCCAGAGCACCTCAAGATCCCAAGATCGCCCCGAGATGGCCCCAATCGTCTCCAAGATGACCCCAAGACAGCTCAAGATTCCTCCAAGACGGCCCCAAGGCCGCCCAAACGGCGGAAGAGACCTCCAAGACGCCGGAGATGTCCTCCACCCTGAAGCGACCCAAGAGTGCACCAAGTCGGTGCAGAGAGGCATCCAGAACGGCTTCTGACGGCGTCAGACGTATCATGAACGCCCCAAGACGGCCGCGGAGGTTCCCCAGAAGCGCCAAAAGGGTGCCACGAGGACCAAGGAGGCTCCCAAGAGGCTTCCAAACGGTCCAAAAAGCTGCCAGGAGGCCCCAAAGGTGGCCAAAGAGGGTCCGAAGAGGCCTCCGTTTCCTCCTCCTTTTCCTCCTCCTCGTCATCCTCCTCCTTTCTTCTCGAGGCTATCGCCCCACGAGAGCAGGTCCGGGAATAATTCGATTTGACCGATGATGACCTCCCCTGGTCAAGGCTCGAAGGGAGGCGCTGACGCGTCGTTCGGCCCCCCTTGGGGAGGAGTCGGATTCGGATGCGTCAGATCTTGTTTGACCCAGGGTCACCCTCGCTTTAGGCCCGTCCCCTACAACCCTCTCCACCTCCTGCTCCTCCTCCTCCTGCTCCTCCTCCTCCTCGTGATCCTCCTCCTCTTCCTCTCGATTTGTCCTCCCTCTCCTCATCCTCGTCCTTCCCCCACGTGCTCCACCAAGAATTTCCACAACGGCTGGGGGAGCACATGGTCCAGTAGCGTGCCCAAACTTTGCCCAAACGCTGGACCACACAAGCGCATCCTAAAATGGGGGCGGCGGTGATTCGTCGTGGGCGTCTTCGATAACTCCTCAAACAACGAGAGAGGCCAACTGAAAACTGTGGGCCGCTCCAGTTGCAGCCGCAGACATCGTGCGCGCCCGCAGTGTATGCGCCGCATGGCCAGCTTCCAAGTTGCAGCAATCTACCGCGCGAGCACGCACATACTCCAGAGTTCGTAATAAAAGGGAGGGGGTCTCAACCCTCCCAGACGAGAAGTTTTAGACCCCCCCCCGTGGGAGAACCCTCCAGAACATCGTCCCCAGACCCCCCCAGGCCCTCCAAGATAGCCTGGAAGAGACCTCCCCCGAAATGAGACCCCCCTCCCTTATTACGAAATCTGGAGTAGACATCGTGCGCGCCCACCCGCATGCGCACACCCGCAAGCGCATGTGACAACGAACGGTGCTGCACAGCGCGGGCTGCCGGCCCCGCGGGGCCCTCGTCGGAACCCCGAGGAATCGTACAGGTCGTTGAACTGGCCTTGCAGATGTGCTGCAGCGGAGTTCTGCGTGGATGTTTGCCTGAAGCTGCGAGCGAAAAACGAAGTGAATTTCGCGTTGATTTGTGCTAGTCTTTATCCCTGGCCAAAAAGAATCCGCACGAAGTTCACCTCGAAATCCGGGACGAAATCCTCCAGGACACTCCGGGCCTATCGTTTTCCGAACGAAATCCGCTCTGCGATGTTGGCGCCATGACACGTGAAAACGACTGTTGTTGCACAGCGCGGGCTGTCGGCCCTGCAGGGCCCCCGTCGGAATCCCTGAGAAGCGTGCAGGACGCGTCGAAGGCTTGAGACCCGGGACAGGCACGCGCACGCGCACACGCACGCAGCTGCGGCCTCCGGCGCGCGGCGGAGTCCGAACCGCGAGCGTGAGGCAGCGGGCGAATGCTGCCAGGCTGCGAGCCGCGGGAGGACGAACGAGGAAGATTCTTCCTTGGACGACGACGGAGAAGCGTATGCGCACCCTCGGTCCGCAAGCCCCTTCGGCCCGACCCGCTCTGAAGGCATATCGGGCGTACCCCCCCCCCCCTCCCCGCACAGAGGGACCTGCGAACGACCACGTGTGAAATCCGTCCCGTCGCCCTCCCCCGAAGTGTGCCCCCAGTAGACACCAGCGAGGCCCTCCGGGGGGGGGGGACTGGAAGCCCACGACTGAAGAGGCGACTACAGTCAGGAGCCACACGGCTCGTCCTCGTCCACCCGCCCACCATCGAGGATGGCGTAAACATGAGCTTTCGGAGATGCTTGCTCATCTCTCGGATCGGCGCTGGAACCTGAAGGGGCCTTGGGACACACAAATCAATAGACACAACAGGACTCCCAATATTTTCCCATAGTTTCTGTTTTTTTGTCTTCCCCCTCGCTTCCCATATTTCCTATTTTTTCCTGGGAATCGACGATGAATTGTGTCTGCGTGTTTTTTCCCCTCCTGAGAACCCTCCTCCTCGGCGCCCGCAGCGATCCGGGGGCGGCGCCAGAGGCGGGCGCCGACCCCAGAGATCCGCGCGGAGCGAGAGTTTCTGTTCGTGCAGTCCGTTTGTCCTTCGACGTTTGTCGTGCTCCGTGTTCCTCCTCGTTCGCCTCCTCCTCGTGGCAGGCCAGGCGCCGTTAGCTACAGGCGTGTGGTGGAAGCTCGTGCGCGATATGGTAATGGGGGCGAGCGTGCGCTGCAGGTTCGCATGGGAGCTGGAGAGGCACCGCCGGTTTCGGCTTGGAAGCTTGGTCTCATCGCGATGCCTTGTCGCCCAGGGACGGCCTGGGGGTGGGTAGTGCATCCTCATCTCCACCTTGAATTGTCCGTTGATCCTCTGGGAACAACCGCCAAATCCCGCTGTGGGGTAAGTACCGGGACAAGTGCCCTGGCTCGGAGTTTGCTAAAGGTGCACCTGGCCCAAGGTGCCCCCAACCTCGTTCGATTTGGGAGCCCCTGGGACCCTCTGGGCCTCGTGAGGGGTGCGCTGGAGGCCGAGGTGTCATCCATGAAATCCTGGGGGCACCTTGGGCCAGGGGCACTGGTAGCATTAGATCGGGCATGTGCTCCTACAGGCGGATCCGGGAAGAACAATCAAACAAAAAAGTCAAAAGATAGTCCAAAAGAGTCCCCAGACTATTTTTACTATTCTAGCATATTCCTGCTGCAGAATAACATGCCCGACTTCCTTCTAGCAGCACCCGACTGACGCTGGGACCAGTGCCCGGTGGGCGTGCCTCCTCTCCGGGAGACCGAGCCCCACCGAGCCCCGCTCCTGCGGAGCAAACGACGACACAAAACATAAAAACTCGGAGGTCCGCACGGATGCCTCGGATCGGCGCTGGGCTGGGTCCTCACCAGACGAAGCCAAGACGAATACACATCAGGGCGAGGATCAATCGGCAATCTCTGAGGTCGGGCGGTTCTGGAGCTGCCCTCGGGCGCCGCGGCCTTCTCAGAGCGTTCCAAACGGCTCTGCATGAGAGCGTCAGGGAACGCTCTGGAACGGACTTCTCCTCGTCCTAGCCCCGTCGCCGGAGGAGGAGGAGGAGGAGGAGGAGGAGGAGGAGGAGGCGGAGGAGGAGGAGGAGGAGGGGGAGGGGGAGGGGGAGGGGGAGGAGGAGGAGGAGGAGGAGGGGAGGAGGAGGGAGGAGGAGGAGGAGGAGGAGGAGGAGGAGGAGGAAGAGCCTCACCGGATCCAGGCGCGCGAAGAGCTGGGCTGGGTCCTCACCGGGTCCGGGTGGGGCCGGGTCCTCACCAGGTCCGGGCGGGCCGCCCTCTGGGTCCTGCGCCGCGCAGGGCAGGTCTGTGGCCGCGGAGCGACGGGGATCTGCACGAGGCCGCCTGCGCGCGCGCGCCCGCACTGCAGGGAGAAAACATCCTGGATGCGGGCCTCCTTGGGCCCACTGTGGAAACCACCCCCAACATATCCCCAGATGGTCAACAGCAGTCAAAGCATCGTCCCCAGACTATGTTCTGACGATTTCTGAGTACTCCTCCCGTAGAGGGACACGCCCGACTTGGGCCTACTGGAGCGCTGGGGCCTCCCCGACTGGCCAGCTGCTGGCCAGTCGGGGAGGCCCCAGCGCTCCCGCGACAAGGGGGTGGTGTAATAGATTTGGTGCAATAGATTTGTGGGGTTGCAATACATTAGGGGCGTGCAATGCATTCCGGGGCGCAAATGTATTGCTGGATTTTCGCGTGCAATACCTTAGTTGCACTACAATGCAATACAATTCTCCAGCGCAGTACGTTTGCAATACAGTTGCCCCGAATCTATTGCACCACCCCCTTGCAGCTGGACCCCCTTTGGGGTCGCCCAGAAATGGACCGTCGCCATCCCGGCCGGGACAGCGGACCCGCAGAAAGCCCACGCGAAGGCCCTGGTGCAGGAGAGGTGCCGCCGAGGCCCCGCCCCCGCTCCTGCTGCCCGCGTGCGACCGCCACCGCGCGTGCCCCTCGGATCCGTGCTGAACGTCGACTTCAGCGGAGGCCTGCGCATGTCCCTTCCATTGAGATGTCCTCCGTGTTCGCCTCTGGTGCCGGCCCCCCCGGCTTCGCGGTGCGCGATCCCGGGGATCCTGGCAGCAGTGCATCCCCCTGCGATGTGGCCGTCCGCAGCCCCACCTTCCTCGTGCTCTCTTGCTGTCTCGACTCGAGCTCGCAGAGGCGGAGCTGCTGGCAGGCGCGAAGCTTCGAGTGACCCAAAAGGGGGTTCCAGCTGCAAGGGGGTGGTGCAATAGATTTGGGGCAAGTGTATTGCGAATGTACTGCGCTGGAGAATTGTATTGCATTGTATTGCAAATAATGTATTGCGCGCGAAAATCCAGCAATACACTTGCGCCCAGGAATGCATTGCACGCCCCAGATGCATTGCAAGCCCACAAATCTATTGCGCCAAATCTATTGCACCACCGCCTTGGGTCAAGCCGAGAGGCGTCCCCCCCCCCGAGTCGAGGGAGGCGTGTGCGCGAGCTCTCCTGAGCGAGCGTCCAGGGGACGCCGGGGACGCGGAGGCAAGCAGCATGAGAATCCACCTCGAGAGCCGGCAGACCGAGAGCTGGGCAGCCCGACCGTGCCGAGACAAGGCTAAGTATCCCCTCCCCTCCGCGGGCGACCCCCCCCCTCCGTCCTGCAGAGGCCTCGCAGATGTGCCCTGCGTTGACACTGAGGCGGCTAGGGGATCGGGCGGGGGTCCTTGTCGAGGTGGGTTGCCACTGGGTCCCTCTCCCAGGCCTTCCCACTCCTCGCGCTCGTGGCTGGTTAGAGTCGGGTGCCCGCCCCTGGAGCGCAGGGCGACGGGGGGGGGGCACCCCTTCCTCCTGGGAGGGTGCTGCGGAGGCAGAGGGTGGTAGCCAGCTAGGCTCCGTGGCCCTTCCGCTGCTGAGGCCTACCCGAGGCCTCACCATGCAAGCCTATCTGCGGTCTTCACCATCCATCCAACCAACCTGGCGCGCGGAACGCGCCAGGGGTGGCGCCGAAGGTGCTGCCAGGGGGCTCCAGCGCCGATCCGAGAAATCCGCGCGGACCTCCGAGCTGTTGTATGTTTATGCCATTGTTCGTTCCCCGAGACCCGCGCCTGCCCGCGCTCTCCGGGGAGCCCCCTCCGTCTCCTCCACCTTCACCTCCTCCTCCTCCTCCCTCCTCCTCCTCTCCTCTCCTCCTTCATCCTCCTCCCCCCTCGTCCTCGTCGTGATCCTCCTCCTCCTCCTCACAAATCCCATCTCTCCTCCCCTCCTCCTCCTCCTCCTCCTCCTCCTCCTCCTCCTCCTCCTCCTCCTCCTCCTCCTCCTCCTCGCACCCCCACGCTCGCCCGCCCGCGCTCGCAGGCCCCCCCAACCCCCCGGCCGGGGTCCTGCGCACGCCGGGGCGCGAAGGCCTCGATGGCGTTCCCCTCGGCCTCGCGGCGCGCGGCGCGAGAGGGCGCGGGCCGGTTTCTGACCCTGCCGCCCACTCTGCCGCTACACCTCCTATGTCGAGAGCGGGTGTGGAGTACCTCAGGCTCGAGGGGCGCGTGCGCGCGAGGCTTTCATACCGAGTTCGCGCGTGCGCCTTTGAATGCTGAGCGTGCTCTGTGGCGTAATGCTCTCCGTCTTCTTATTGCTCCTTCTCCTCCTCCTCCTCCTGCTCCCTCCTCCAAAGAAGGAAGCAAATAATGAGAGGAAGAAACGTAACACGAATACGACTGATATCACTAACACTAGCAGAACACAAGCAACACCAAACAACACTGTATGTTTTTGTTTACCCCCTGCCCTCCCCCTGGACAAAAACAAAAACACTTTCTTACGCGTCATTATCCTTCTTTTTCTCCTCTTCCTCCTCTTCCTCCTCCTCCTCCACTTTCTGGGAATCGTCACTGTCCGTATTTGCGTTTGCCCTCAGCCTCCCTCCTCAACAAAGAAAACTGTGTGTATGTGTGTGTGTGGATGTTTCTTCTGTTTAGGGGGGCGAGACACATAAAACAGAAAACATCGCTGCTCCTCCTCCTCCTCCTCCTCGTCCTCCTCCTCCTCCTCCTCCTCCTCCTCCTCCTCCCCCCCCTCCTCCTCCCCATCCCCCTCCAGCGCGGTCCTCCTCCCCCTTCTTCGCCTCCTCCCACTCCTCCTCCTCTTCCTCTTCCCCACAAAGGATTATCGACCAAGGATTTGTTGCTAAGATGCAAGGCTTACCATGGGCGGGCCAAGACTTGGCCAGGATCACCAGGGATTAGCAAAGCATATCGAAACATATTACCAAGGGCTTACACAAGCTTACAGAAACTTACCATGACTTGGCACATCTTACCAAGGCTGGGCAGGGCTGAGCTGGGCATGGGAAGGCTTAGCAGTGCTTCGCAGATATTGCCAAGGAGTGAGGGTCTACGAGGGCTTAGCTAGGCCGAGCAACACTTACACGGCCTCAGCATGGCATTGCAAGGATCAGCAAGGTTTACCACGCTTACCTGAGCGTAGCAAGGCGTACCAACATCAGAAGGGCTTAGCAAGGCTGACTAAGCTTAGCAGGGCTAGGCAAAGCTTACCAGGGCGTTGCAAAGCTTACAAGAGCTTAGCGGGGCTTACCAGGGCGCACGAGGACTCAGCAAGGCTTGGCAGAACCTGCAGTCGAAGACGGCCCAAGACGGCCCAAGAGGCCCCCCCAGAGGCCTCCCAGACGGCCCAAGAGGCCTCCAAGAGGTCCTCCAGGAGGTCCCGAAGAGGCCATCAGTATTGATTTTCCTTAGATGTTTGAAGGATTTTGGAATTTGCTGCTTCTCTGCAGTCCGACGACTCAAGACGGCCCAACAGGCCCCCAAGATCGCCCAAGAGGCCCCCAAGAAGGCCCAACGAGGCCCAAGTGGCCTCCAAGATGGCCCCAAGAGGGCCCCAAGACGGCCCAAGAGGCCTCCAACACGCCCAAGATGGCCTCCAAAAACGCCCAAGATGGCCTCCAAGACGGCCCCGAAGCGCCCCAAGAGGGCCCCAAGTCGGCCCAGAAAGGCCCCCAAGACGGCTCCCGACGGCGTCAGACGTGCCAGGAACCCACCAAGATGGCCGAAATTGGCTCGAAGTTGGCCCAAGACGGCCCAAGAGGCCCCCAAGAGGGCCTCCAGGAAGGCCAGAAGAGGCCAACCACATTAATGTTCCTGAGGTGTTTGACGGATTTTGACAGTTCCTTCTTTTCGGCCTTCCGACGGCCCGAGACGGCCCAAGAGCCCCCAAAGATTGCCGAAAGATCGCCCAAGAGGCCTCCAAGACGGCCAAGATGACCTTCAAGATGCCCACGTGTTCCCCGAAGGCTTTCCAAACCGATTCGGGGAACACTTGGCCCGATGGCTTGGCAGGTCTGGCCTCAACGTTCGGCCACATAGGCGCTTCCAAAAAGGCAGGGGGCGGCGGTGGTTCGCCGTAGGCGTCTTCGATACTCCAGATTTCGTAATAAAGGGAGGGGGGTCTCATTTCGGGGGGGGTCTCTTCCAGGCTATCTTGGAGGGCCTGGGGGGGTCTGGGGACGATGCTTTGGAGGGTTCTCCCACGGGGGGGGGGTCTAAAACTTCTCGTCTGGGAGGGTTGAGACCCCCTCCCTTTTATTACGACATCTGGAGTACACACATCAGTCACGCAGCACCCAGAAACCGCAACAGCGACTCTCCCCCAAGAGGTCGGCGGTGCGGCGTAAAGCAAACAATCTTACATAATCGGCCCTTTCCGAAACCTCACATCTCAGGAAGGGAAAAAACACACAGACACAATTAATCCTCGATTCCACAGAAAATATGGGAAAATATGGGAAGTGGGGGGGAAGACAAAAACCCAGAACATATGGGAAAATATGGGGGATATTTTTATTTGTGTGTATTTATTTGTGTGTCCCAATTCCACTTCAACATCGCTCAACATCGACTGATTATGGGCGGCCGCCGGTCGACCAGTCGCGAACCTGCCGTAGAACCAATGCCGCCACGCCCAGACCTCTGCCGAGGTCCGTCCAGACCAGGATTCCGAAGAGAGCCCAGCCAGGACGACGAGCCGATGATCCTCACAGCGTGTTAGTGCCAACGCGTGCTTCTCCACCGAGGTCCTTCGATACGACGCAAGCGATGCAATGATCTGCGGGTGTGGCTAGAGGCCTCCTCAATGGGGTCAGAGTAGATGTGGTCGAAGGATCGCGCCGCATCGCCAATGCATCGCCGATGTATCGGCGATGCATCGGCGATGCATTGGCGATGCATCGGCGACGTTGGCGATGCATCGGCGACGTGGGTGTGGGGAAACACGGGCTCCACATCGAGCCGAACCGTCGATGCATCGGCGATGCGGCGCGATCCTCCGACCCCATCTACTCGGACCCCATCTAGGAGGACTGGAGTGGCTGCGAGCTGGGAAAAACACATCGGGCCAACACACGTCCTGAGGATCATCGATCAAGGGGCCCCAGGACACACAAATAAATACACACAAATAAAATGATCCCCCATATTTTATATTTTTTCTGTGTTTTTGTCCCCCCCCTCAGTTCCCATATTTTCCCATACTTTCCTGGGGATCGACGATGAATCGTGTCTGTGTGTTTTTGTTTCCTCCTGGACCTCGCCCTCCTCCGAGGTGTGCGGGGGGAGCGGGGGAGGCGCAGCCCCCCGACAGCACACGACGTTGCCGCAGCGTGGGCCCCTGGAGGTCTCGACGACACGCTCCCGCAGACCGCATGTTGGTGGGCTCCTTTCATTTTTTTTTTGGGGGGGGCCCACAAATCACGGGCGAAACGTGACCGAGACGAATTAATCTCGGTCGCGTTTCACCTAGGGCTTCTTCCAAACTAAATCCCTATGCCGAAATCACAAGCCACTGCTGACGGCCCCTGCGCCGGCCTCAAGCCCGCGCCCAGGCCGGCGACGCCTCGCTGAAGAGGAGGCTCCTTTCCCGCCGCCACCACCAGAGCAGGACGAGGTCGGGCGTGCCCTCCCAAAGGGAAAAACAAGCAGAAGTCCAACCACATAAGAATTCTCCCAGATGGTCCCCAGGCTATGGATTTACTATCCTTGAATAGTTCGGCGGTGGACAAACCTCCCTTCAATAGACCTCCCCTTAGTGAAAACGACCTGGGACCGAAACCGACGGACCTGGACCCGCAAAAATGACAGCCGCGACGCCCTCTCGCGAACCGAAAACGGTCAATTCCGTAATCGACGTGTCAGGGTAGGAGGTCTGTTCATGCCCGAATATTCCTCCTGAGGGGGGGGGGGAATCTCGGGGGGGGCGCCGCGGCTATGAGCTATGAGCTCGGAACCAGGCGTACCCGCAGCGCTTTGCGTCGAACGCCGTCGAATCGGCACGGCGTTCGACTGTGGCGAGATGCGCGCTGCCACCCCTGGGCATCTCCCGTGCTCGTGAAGGGGCCCAGGGAGGGGCCCAGAGAGGCACAGGTGAATGGGCACGAGCCCGAAGATTCCCAACATGCTTTTGCACACTCTGTGGAGTTCTGTCTCCCCCTCCACCTCCCGGTTCTGCTCATACTGCCCTGGGAATCAGCACCTACTCGCGCTGTGGATGCCATGACAATGGACACCCTAACAATGGCATGAACAACACATGTGTTTAAAATGTGTGAAAAAATGCCTAAGGCTCGGTTTTTTTAATGCTGAAAACATGTTTGCAACATGTGTTCGACACCTGGAAATGCTTTGGCAACATGCTTCCTCGCCATCGATCGTCCTCCACAATACTTGCGCCTGTACCTACCTCTAGGTCCCTTCAGGGGGACTTTGTGTGACAAAAATTAAAAATACTCAACATACCCCCAAATAGTCAAACATATTCAAGAATAGTCCCCTGACTATTTTTAAACTATTTCTGGATATTCCTCCTGTTGAGGGACAGGCCCGACTTAAGCCTACCTTCCCCTCCCGAATCCTGCCCTCCTCCGCCCACTTCCGCCCCTCCGCGCAGCGCCGCAAGCCCCCGTCGTCCTCGACCTCGCGGCGCGGCGCCGTGTCTCATCTGCCGCTGCGGCCGAGATCTGGCGACGTCCCCCTGCAGGCACAACGTGCCTCCTCCTCCTCCTCCTCCTCCTCCTCCTCCTCCTCCTCCTCCTCCTCCTCCTCCTCCTCCTCCTCCTCCTCCCCCTCCCCCCCTCCTCCTCCTCCCAAGATCGGGGAGACGTAAGACTCGGGTACGGGGGGCTCGGGTTGGCCCGACGGGGCCATCGTGACCATGACGAAACCCAACCCGAAATCTGACGCGAGCTCTCGTTGCGAGCATCCCACGGAAACTGGACCGTCAAAATCCCAGACGCGCTCGTCCAAACATGCCGGCAAACCCGAGGTCCGGCTCACTCGAGTCTTCTGCTTATCGGACAAGACCCCCCAAGTCGTCGTGATCTTTGCGACTCAGCGTGGGCCCCGTAGACCTGGACACCTGCCCCGGGACCAACTCCTCCTCGCGGGCCGCACTCTGATGGCCCCGGGGCCCCGCGATAGCTCCTAGATGCCGAGCACTGCAGAAGGACTTGGCGCCGTTGGCGCTGTGCTGTTGTTCACGAAGCGTGCTCTGGGCCCTCTTCCTCCTCCTCCTCCTCCTCCTCCTGCTCCTCCTCCTCCTCCCTCTCCCGGCCTGTGCCAGAACGAGCTTGCCCTCCGAGGTCTTCGCGGACGCCTGGCAGAGGCCCGCCCCCGGCGGGAGCCCGGGGCCAACATGGGGCTCGCACGCGCCCGTTCGCTCTCGACGTCGCCCCTCCGACCCGCCCTAGCACCCCCAACGTAGAACGACAGTCAGTCAACGAGCGGCGAAAATATCCGCGGCGATTCTGGGGCGCGACCCCGCGGATACGCGGTCGCGCGGATAGGTTCCGCCAGGGGCATCCGGGAGCATAAACGCCTCGTATCGGCGGGGCCACGGCCCCGGGGGCCCGGCCCGCGAGGCCGCGGATCCGGAAACGTTTTTCGCCCACGAGCCAGGCAAGTGCATCGCCTCCTTTTTCATCAAGCGGAAGGCTCGGGGAGGCACGGGTTGGGGAGACAACGGGGGAGGTGTGTGTGGGGGGGGAAGGCGAACTGGGTGCGTTGGAGCCAGACCTGACATCCCAGCCCCTCCCCCGCCCCACGTCAACGAACCCCGAACCGAACGGAACCGACTCGAACCGGAACCGTCTCGAGCCGGAACGGATCGTACCGTTCGGACAACCGTAACCGAATCGAACCAGTACCTTACCCAAGCCGACCCGGCCGAAACCGAACCGACGTCAAACCGAACCGGCCAAGTGAAACCGAACCCGAATGGAGCCTGACCGCACAAGGACGGGAAGCACCACTCTAGTCCAATGGGCTTATTGGGCGAAGAAGAAAAACAAAAAGGCGAGGGCGACGAGGCGGCGACGACGAGAACGGGAGAACGTAAGGATAGCGAGGACGAGTAAGAGGACAACGAGGAAGAGAAGCACAAGGACGAGGACGAGGACGAAGAGAACGAGGGCGAGCACGAGGAGGAATGCGGAGGACGATGACTTCGACGACGACGACGACGGAGGACAGTGAAATGCAATTGGAGGACGTTGAATCAGGAGAGGGTCCATGTGACCCTATCGGGCTACCCTGGGGGCCTCCTGGCGACGCGCGGGATTGTCTTGGGGCCTGTTGGAGGCTTCTTGGGAACCTCTTGGGTCCTCTTGTGGGCTTCTGGGGTCTTCTTGGGCTGTCTGGGCGAGTCGTGGGATTCTTTTGTAGCTTTCTTGGGCCGGGGGCCTCCTGGGGCGCTCTCGGGAGTCTCTTGGGGCGCTCTTGGCCCGTCTTGGGCCGTCTTGGGGCTCTCCTGAGCTGTCTGAGTGCCTCGTGGAATGCTCTTGGGGCCCTCTTGGGGCGCTCTTGGGCGTTCTAGAGACCCTTCGGGGCGTCTTTTGGGCCTTCTTTGAGCCGTTCGGCAGCCCTCCGGGGTCGATTCCAAGACGATATCGACTCGGAGCCCCCTCTGGAGCCGGATTTTGGAGGATGTCTCGTGCGAAACGGCGTTTTTGAAACCTGACTGGACAAGAACGGGAAGCGTCGTTTTGTGCCCTGGGCTTATGAGATATCCTACGTTCTTAGTATGCGTTGTGCAAGTCTGTCGTGGCGTGCGTGCGTTTGCGCGTGAGCGTGCGTGCGTGGAATGCGTGCATGTGCGTCCGTGCGTGGTGGTCTGCGGCACTGCTGTTGTGCCGTGCTTCTCTGCCGTGCTCCTGCGGTTTGCGTAAACGTATGTTGCCTCACTGTGTGTGCGTGTGTGCGTGTGTGTGCGTGTGTGTGTAAATGTTCGTGTGTGGGCGTGTGCGTGAGCGTGTACCTGTGTGTGTGTGCGTGTGCCTGTGCGTGCGGCTGTGTGAATAGATGTTCTGGGTGTTATAGTTAGAGTCGGGGCCTTAAAGGCGAAAGAAGAAAACGGGGACGGAAAACGGGGACAGGGCCAGGCGGGACCAAAGTTCCCGAGAGACGCCGAGTCCCAAGCAAAGCCAGCCACGCTTGCCTACTCACAAGGGAGCAACGGGCGCTGGCGGACAGGCGGGCAGGCCTTCAGTCACTCTCCGACTCCGAGCCGCGGCGCGCCAGGCGGCGGCGGACCCTGCGGCACATGGGGCCGCCGCTAGGCGCTGCGCCCGCGGCTGTGCGCTCCTCCTCGGCGGCCTCACTCGCTCCGAGGGCGCCAGCACTCGGGCCTGGCCGCTGCTGGGGCAGGCTGGCAGCCGCCGCCTCCACTGCCTGCGCTGCCGCTGGAGCCGCTGGGCCGCTGCCAGAGCTGCTGGCCGCGGCAGAGGCTCCGCCTGCAGGCCCCGCCCCCATGCCGAGCCACTCCAGGCGGCGCTCCTGGGCGTGTCCTGGCACTGGCCCTTGCGAGCGCAAGACAGGGATGCCCCCCGCTCTCACTCTCTGCTTGTCCGCCCGAGGCCTGCCTCCAGGATGGGGCCCTCGCTCCCGCAGGCTGCGCTGGTTCCTGCCTGACTTGTAAGTCAGGTAGCTGGGCCCTGGGCACTGCACCTTCAGGCGAGACTTGCCTCCTGCGTGGCTGCCCAGCATCTTGTAGGCGCCGCGCTTGGAGCGCGCCACGATCTCCTGGGTGTGCTCACCTTCGCCCGCGCAGGCGTAGCTGAGCACGTGCCCCAGGACGCTGAAGGCGACAGCGGTGGCCGAGAGGGCGGCCGCGTGGCTGGAGCGCCGCCGCCGAGGGCCTCATCATCCTGCGGGGGCTCCGCTGCCGCAGCGGCATGCACCTGGCCGAGCCCGCCAGCAGGAGGGGGCCCTTCGCTGCTCAAGGCCGGGCCACCGAAGTACTGCTTGCCGATGTGCCTGCCCGCAACAACTGGCCGTCGAAGCCTCCAGATACGCATCGTCCCGAGTACGTTGGGAATGGAGGCACCTCGCGCGTGCCGCGCCTTCGCGTACTGCTCGATTCCTGGCCCGAGCGGCTGCCCGATGGCGTCCCCGAACAGCAGCCGAAGCAAGAAGGGGCTGCAGTAGTGGTTCCGCCTCTCATGGCGGTTGAAGGCCTGCAGAGCACACGAGCTTGCAACTGAGCTCATGGCCCGAGGCTCGAGGAACATGGGGTCGAACTCATCGCCGAGGTCCACGACCATGCCCCACTCCGACTCGAGGCACCAGTCGACGCTCACCTGGGTCCGCACCACCGCGTCGACGGGCACAGCACAGCGCGCCCCAGTGGCGGCCATAGCGCACCTGGCTGCTGCCGCCTCCATTCCCTGAGCAGGAACCCTGAATGGCTGCTCGGCTGGCTGCTGCGGATCCGCAATCCTGGTTAACGTCACGGGAGGCCCAGGTGCGCCTGCTCTGCCCATGGGGTCGCTCCACTCGCCAGCGCCGAATAACTCGAGGGCCCCGACCACGTTCTCCTCAGCGGCCAGGAGGATGAGGACACCGCTGGGCCCTGCAGCGTGCTCTAGGTACCTGGGCGGGTCGATGACGCCTATGCCGTGGAACTCCACCAAGTCGCTCTCGACGGCCTCGGCGCTGCCGCACCCGTGCAGGCGCAGGCCCGCCGCGTCTCGCTAGGCACTCGCTGGCCCTGGCTGCGGCCCACCGACGCGGCTCCCAGCGGACCTGCCAGTAGGACGAGAAGCCAGAGGAGCCAGGTCCGCTGCCTCTGCAGCCAGCTCCCGCTTGCATGTCTGGGCCTCTGTCGGCCACTCGCCCAGCGCATTGCCGCAGCGCTCGGCCTGACCTCGCTCCGCGGCTGGCTGAGGCTGCCAGGGGCCACCGCCGTCTGCGAGATCGCCATCGTCGCTGCTGATCTCCTCCATGGGGCAGGACTCAGCCCACAGCGCACGCTTGGGGGCCACTGGGGCCCCCTCGAGCTGCGCCCGCACGGCCTCCATCTGGGCGCGAATGGCTGCCCACGCCACCTCGGAGTTGCTGGAGCCCCAGGCCTCTGGCAACTTCTCCAGCTGCATGAGGGGCCATAGCACCTGGCTGGCTCCGGTCCACTCGGCTGCGCGTTGGCGGCGCAGCGCCTCCGCCTCCTCGCGGGCTGCCTCCTCGAGCACCTGGAGCGCACGGCTCGCCTCCTCAACCTCCGCGTCGAGCTCCGCGAGCTCCTCCTGGGCCTTCTGGAGCTGGGCCTCGACGAGGTTGCGCGCCTCCTGCTTCTGCTCGAGCTTCAGGTGGGCTGCCCGGAGCCGCTTCTCACCCTTGCCGATGGCGTTCGCTTCCCTGTGGAGCCACGTCGCCCGTGGCAGGGGGGAGGCCTTCTGCTCCGCTGCCGCCTTTTGAGCCCTGATCAGCTCGGCGCGCTTCGCCTCCAGCTGGCTGGCCGCGACGTCGGTGAAGCAGCCGACCACTCCGTCAGGCGGCTCGGCCTGCAGCGCCTCGAGCTGCTCGACTGCCGCCTGGAGCCTCTCGATCGCCGCGGCGCCTCCACCGCCGGGCGCCCCACTCGCTGCCGACGCCGAGGTCTGTGACTTGGCGGAGGCTGCCCGCGAGGCCGCGCTGCGGGCCTGCCTCTGGGCACGGCGCCCATGTGGCTGATCCACCCAGCCGTCCTTGTCTGCCTTGGGCCTCGCCTTGGCTGGGGACGCCCCCATCGCCCAAGGCGGGGCCGCATGCCCGCAGCCAAAGCACGAGGCGCGCCAATCCCAGTTCCATCCTCCGCAGCTGCACATCCAGTGGGACTTGCTGCGCCTGCTGCTGCCACCGCCGCGCAGGGACCTCGCCATGGCCACTGCCGCGCTGGCCGAGGGGCTGCGCCTCCGCGCCACGGCAGGGAGCTGAAACACGAAGTGCACTGGCCCAAAGCGCGGAGACCCTCGCGCTCTGAGCGCCGCGAACGACTCGTGGTCGTCGGGTTCTCCATGGCCTTGAGCCAAAATGGCTACGGATATGTTCTGGGTGTTCTGCCGTGCGCCTGCGTGTTCTGCCGTGCTCCTATGTGTTCTGCCTTGTTTCTGTGTGTTCTGCCGAACTCCTGTGTGTTCTGCCGTGCTCATGCTTGTTCTGCCCTACTCCTACGTGTGTTTGTGTAATCTGCCGCGCTCCTGTGTTCTGCAGAATTCCTTCGTGTTCTGCCGTGCTCCTATGTATTGTGTGTATTCTGCCGTGCTCATCGTGCTCCTGCAAGGTCTGCCGTGTTCCTGTGTGTTATGCCGTACTCCTGCGTGTTCTGCCGCGTGTTCTGCCGTACTCCTGCGCGTTCTGCCGCTACACAGGAGCACGGTATAACAAGCAGAATCGCGGCAGAACGCGCAGGAGCATTCAAGAAAAGAAAAAGGGGACAGGGCCAGGCGGGGCCAAAGTTCCCGAGAGACGCCGAGTCCCAAGCAAGCGAGCCACGCGCGCCTACTCACACGGGAGCAACATACGCGGGCGGACAGGCGGGAGGGCCTTCAATCACTCCCCGACGACTCCGAGCCGCGGCGCGCCAGGCGGCGGCGGACCCTACGGCCCACCAGGCCGCCGCTGGGCGCGGGGCCCGCGGCTGCGAGCTCCTCCTCGGCGGCCCCACCTGCACCGGGGGCGCCAGCGCTGAGCCTGGCCGCTGCTGGGGCAGGCTGGCCGCCGCCGCCTCCACTGCCTGCGCTGCCGCGGGAGCCGCTGGGCCGCTGCCCGAACTGCTGGCCGCGGTTGAGGCTCCGCCTGCAGGCTCCGCCTCCATGCCGAGCCACTCCAGGTAGCGCTCTTGGGCGTGTCCTGGCTCTGGCCCTTGCGAGCGCAAGGCAGGGGCGCCCTCTGCTCTCACTCTCTGCTTGTCCGCTCGAGGCCTGCCACCAGGATGGGGCCCTCGCTCCCACAGGCTGCGCTGGTTCCTGCCCGCCTTGTTGGTCAGGTAGCTGGGCCCTGGGCACTGCACCTTCAGGCGAGACTTGCTTCCTGCGTGGCTGCCCAGCACCTTGTAGGCGCCACACTTGGTGCACGCCGCGATCTCCTGGGTGTCCTCGCCCTCGCCCGCGCAGGCATAGCTGAGCACGTGCCCCAAGATGCTGAAGGCGACAGCGGTGGCCGAGAGGGCGGCCGTGCTGCCCCCCGTCGAGCGGCTGTTCTCCAGGCGGGGCCGCGTGGCTGGAGCGCCGCCGCCGAGGGCCTCACCAGCCTGCGGGGGCTCCGCTGCCGCCGCGGACTGCACCTTGCCGATCCCGCCAGCAGGAGAGAACCCTCCACTGCTCAAGGCCGAGCCATTGACGTACTGCATGCCGTCGTGTTCGCAAGCACCAACAGGCGGTCGACTCCACCATCCACGCATCGTCTCGAGTGCGTTGGGAATGGAGGCACCTCGCGCACGCCGCGCCTTCACGTACTGCTCGACTCCTGCCCTGGGCAGCAGCCCGATGGCGTCCCCGAACAACTGATGAAGCAAGAGGGGCCTGCAGTAGAGGTCCCGCCTCCCATGGCGGTAGAAGGCCTGCCGAGCACACGCGCTTGCAACCGAGCTCGCCGCCCGCGGCTCGAGGAACATGGGAACGAACGCGTCGCCGAGGTCCATGACCATGCACCACTCCGACTCGGGGTACCAGTCGACGCCCCACTGGGTCCGCACCACCGCGCAGGCGGGCGAGGCACGGTGCGCGCCTGTGACGGCTGTAGCGCACCTGGCTGCGATCGCCCCCCGTCCCTGAGCTCGCGCCCTGAGTGGCCGCTCGGTAGGCCGCTGCGGATCTGAAATCTCGGCTATCGTCTCGGGATCCCCAGGTGCGCCTGCTCCGCCCATGGGGTCGCACCACTCGCTAGTGCCGAACTCGATGGCCCCAGCCACGTTCTCCTCAGCGCCCAGGAGGATGAGGGCACAGCTGGGCCCTGCAGCGCGCTCCTGGCCCCTGGGCGGGTCGAGGAAGCCCATGTCGTGGAGCTCTACCAAGCCGCTCTCGACGACCTCGGCGCCGCCGCTCTCATGCAGGCGCAGGCCCGCCGCACGGGCCTCGCTAGGCACGCGCTGGCCCTGACTGCGCCCCTCCGACGCGGCCCCCAGCGGACCTGCCAGCAGGATGAGAAGCCAGAGGAGCCAAGTCCGCTGCCACTGCAGCCAACTCCCGCTTGCATGCCAGGGCCACCGTCGGCCACTCGCCCAGCGCCTTGCCGCGCCGCTCGGCTTGGCCTCGGTCCGCTGCTGGCTGAGGCTGCCAGGGGCTGCCGCCGTCCGCGAGATCGCCATCGCCGCTGCGGATCTCCTCCATGGGGCAGGACTCAGCCCAAGGCGCGCGCTTGGGGGCCACTGGGGCCCCCTCGAGATGCGCCCGCACGGCCTCCATCTGGGCGCGAATGACTGCCCACGCCACCTCGAAGTTGCTGGAGCTCCAGGCCTCTGGCAACTTTTCCAGCTGCATGAGGAGCCCTGGCACCTGGCCGGCTCCTGTCCACTCGGCTGCGCGCTGGCGGCGCAGCGCCTCAGCCTCCTCACGGGCTGCCTCCTCGAGCACCTGGAGCGCACGGCTCGCCTCCTCCACCTCCGCGTCGAGCTCCGAGAGCTCCTCCTGGGCCTTCTGGAGCTGGGCCTCGACGAGGTCGCGCGCCTCCTGCTTCTGCTCGAGCTCCAGGCGGGCTGCCCGGAGCCGCTTCTCACCCTTGCTGATGGCGTTCGCCTCCCTGTGGAGCCGCGTCGCCCTTGGCATGGAAGAGGCCTTCTGCTCCGCTGCTGCCTTTTGGGCCCTGACCAGCTCGGCACGCTTCGCCTCCAGCTGGCTGGCCACGACGTCGGTGAAGCAGCCGTCCACTCCGTCGGGCGGCTCGGCCTGCAGCGCCTCGAGCTGCTCGACAGCTGCCTGGAGCCTCTCGATCGCCGTGGCGCCTCCGCCGCTGGGCGTCCCACTCGCCGCCGACGCCGAGGTCTGCGACTTGGTGGAGGCTGCCCGCGAGGCCGCGCCGCGGGCCTGCCTCTGGGCGCGGCGCCCACGTGGCTGATCCACCCAGCCGTCCTTGTCCGCCTTGGGCCTCGCCTTGGCTGGGGGCGTCCCCATCGCGCATGGCGGGGCTGGCCACTGCCGAGCTGGCCGTGGGGCTGCGCCTCCGCGCCGCGAAAGCAGGGAGCACAAACACGAATTGCACTGGCCCGCAGCGCGGAGACCCTCGCGCTCAGAGCGCCGCGAACGACTCGCGGTCGTCGGGTTCTCCATGGCCTTGAGCCGAAATGGCTTGAGCCAAAATGGCTACGGACGTGCTCCTGTGTGGTCAGCCGTGCTCCTGTGCGCTCTGCTGTGCTCCCTTGCGTCCTTTGTAATCTGCCGTGTTCCTGTGTGTTCTGCCGTGCTCCTGTGTGTTCAGCCGTGCTCGCTCCCGCGCGCTCAGCCGTATTTGTGTGTTGGTCTGAGGGTATCCTTTCCATGTGTTGAAGATGTCTCAAGCGAAAGGCTCCGGTTTACCATGCATGGGTTTTGAGTCAACATTTTCAAATTCTCATGTGTTCGAGGGTGTCTCAAGAGATAGCGCCATTTTCACAGGTGTGTTAAATTCGAGACTTTCGGTTTCTGGTGGATGTCTCAGGCGAAACGCTTGTTTATATCAAAGACGACGTTGCGAACAACTCATCCTTGTGAGGATGTATCAAGCGAAATGCGCATGTGGGGTCGTCTCGAGGGCGCTCTTGGAGTTATATTGGGGCTTGTTTGGAGCCGACTCGATGCCACCAAAAATGATGCCAGTGCGTTGTCATACACATCTTTTTGATTGAGGATGTCCCAAGCGACATTGTCATTTTTAGAAGGCTGGCTTGGGCCGTCTGGAAGCCTTTTCAGGATGGATTCCAAGACGATATTAGAACAGCAGATTTCAAAGCGATGCAATCGTTTTTCGTTTAAGAAAATTGGGGGAGCGAAATCGTCATTGTCGCCAGTCTTCAGGGCGCTCGTTGGGCCATCTTGGGGTCCTTTTGGGGCTCTCAATTCTTCATCTTGAAGCGCTTCAAGAACGATGTCAAGACGATGTTGAAAACATTTCTTTTTGTTGAGGATGTCCCCAGCGAAATGCAGATTGCCTGCCGTGCTCTTTTCTGGGTCTGTCATGCAGGCCGGTCATTTCGTGAAGATGTCCCTAGCGAAACCGTAGTTTTCAAAATTCGCCGGCCCAACGGGCCAGGGCGTGCTAAGATCTCCGGTAA
Source organism: Prorocentrum cordatum (assembly GCA_963575745.1). NCBI lineage: Eukaryota > Dinophyceae > Prorocentrales > Prorocentraceae > Prorocentrum > Prorocentrum cordatum. The sequence continues at coordinate 382,683 of CAUYUJ010013080.1, read as the reverse complement.
CTGGTTAACAGTATTAACAGTATTTCTAGTTCGCGCGCGCGGGGCGGCCCCTGGGGGTCCCCCGGCGAAAAGTACCCCGACCAACGCCCGGTCGCCGCCCGACCGCCGCCCGACCAAGTCTACTCAGAGATGGTTTTCCTTCTGGGTGCGGCCTCTCAGGCTCCCCAGAGCGCGCTCAGAGTGCCCCAAGAGGCCCCCAAGACTGCCCAAGAGGCCCCCGAGACGCCCAAAGAGCGCTCGAAGACGCCGAAGATGACCCCAAGACGGCCCAAAAGGCCCCCAAGACAGCCCAAGAGGCCTCCAAGACGCCCCAAGAGCCTTCCAAGAGGCCTCCGAAGAGAGCCCCAAGAGGCCAAAATCGTTGATTTTCATTGGTTTTTCTATGTTTTTTGTGTTCTGGCTTTTTCGGCTTCCGGACGCTCCAAGACGGCCCAAGAGGCCCCCAAGACCGCTCCAAGACGGCCCACGAAGCTCCCAAGACGGCGCCGAAACGACCCAAGAGAGCCCTCAAGACGGCCCAAGTGCCGCCCAAGACGGACCAAGAGGCCCCAAGACGGGCCCAAGAGGGACTCAGGAGGGATACCGAGAACTCAAAAATGGAGCCCTCCGTCCCAGAAGGCGCCCAGGAGGTCCCAAAGAGGCCCCAAGAGGCCTCCAAGAGGCCCCAAGATGTCGCCAAGAGGCCCCAGGAGACTCCCAGGAGGCCCAAAAGAAGCCCCAGAAGGCTTCAAACATGTCTCCCAGGCGCCCCCGAACGGCCTCTCAACAGACCCCAAGAGGCCCCCCAAAGAAGCATCTTGACGACGACTCTATTTCGCCCCATCGAGAGACGACCCCCAGGGAACTGCTTCACCATCAAAACTCCCCACGCAACGCGTCCGAACGACACCCGCCCCCAAGAGCGCAACATGGGCAACGAACACACAGACAAAAACCAGCGATGCCATATCACGGGCCGGCGGAATGAGCGAAGCGATTCAATAAGAGGTAGTAGTACGGCATCTCATGTGGGCTGAGATGTCTCAGGCGAAACGCATTTTTTTCCGTATGGATTTTGCGGCGATCAATGTTTCGAGGATGTCTCGAGCGAAACGCTTGTGTTTGTTTAGCGCGATGTCGCGAATATCTCGTTTTTTTGTGGGGATGTCTCAGACGAAATCGCCGTTGTGGGGGATCGGCTAACGAATGGCGCCGTGCACCCTGGCACCCTCTATTAGTAAGAGATAGTTAGATATGTTGCAGATTCAGCCACAACGTCCAGCTCGCTTCTCGTACCTCGAATACGCTTCCCGTCATTCGCCAACGCCTGTTCCAAGTGCAACCCGGAGCCCCACAGAACAATTTCTTTGAACAAAACGGTCCACGCTCCTCGTACCTCGTACGCGCTTCCCGTCATTCGCCAACGCCTGTTCCAAATGCAACTCGGAGCCCAACATAACAATTCCTTTGAACAAAACGGTCCACGCTCCTCGTACCTCGTACGCGCTTCCCGTCAGCGGGACCAAAACCGGACCGGAGCAGTCCCTCCATGCGCGTGGCCGGGGTGTCCTAGAGAACCTTGCTGCCTAATTGGCTGCTAAAAGCTTGACAATCGTTGCTTGCGCGATCGTACAAGGGGACTGCTTCACATAGGAGAAAGAAACAAAGGAGGAGGACGAGGAGAAGGAGCAGGAGGAGGAACATGAGGCGGAAGATACATCCACTCGCCTCTCACAGGCCAGGAATTTGACCTCCCGCCCGGGCCCGGCACGCCCCAGCCCGAGCGCGCCATGGGGGCATAGAAGACCCCAGAACGGGCCAAGACGGCCCCAAGAGGCCTCCAAGCTAAGAGAGCCCCGAGCCGCCCAAAGATCCTGCAAACCCGACAAAACGTGCTCCCAAACGGCCCAACATGCCCCGATGGTGCTCCAAGAGGCCTCCAACAAGTTCCTCAACGGGAGCCCCAAGAGGGAAACATCGCCCCATTCCCTTGAAGGAACGTGCAATTTAGCACCAGGGTGAGGGGGCCGTACGGTCATTCACTGTCCCTGGGCGCGTGGCTGAAGTGAGGTTCTTTGGTGCGGATTGTTGTTGTTGTTGTTGAATCCACGATTCTGAGAAACAGTTATTGCTTCCCCTCCAGGGCAAATTGTATGCTTCTATTGAAATGCTCCTCCCAAGTCTCGCACCCGAATTTTTATAACGGAGAGCGAGGGGTCACCAAAGTGGGCCCCTGGCCCTCGAGTCGCAACAAGAACGCATCCCGCCTGATACGTCCTCACAACGTATTCCAAAATCGCGTTCTCGCGCAAGACGGCTTCGCAATCAATATAGAAATCGCGTTCTCGCGTGGCCGGGTATCGAGGGTTTCGGATACACGTAATGACAATGGCACGCACGCAGATAAGGGCGAACAGTATGAAAATGATTGGTCTCGTTGTTGGTGGTGTTGCTATTGTGTTTGCTGATGTTGTTACTGTTGTTATGGATGCTGTTGGTGCTGGGCTGTTGTTGGTGTTGGTGTTGGTGTTGGTGGTGTTGTTGTTGTTGTTGTTGTTGTTGTCGGTGTTGGTGTTGTTGTTGCTGCTGTTGTTGATGTTGTTTGTTGTTGCTGTTGTTGTTGCTGTTGTTGTTGGTTGTCGTCGTCACCCCCGCGACCCCGCCCGCGACCCACCCGCGACCCACCCGCGACCCCGCCCGCGACCCACCTGCGACCCAACCCGCGACCCACCCCGCGAGCCACCCGCGACCCACCCCGCGACTGGCCCGCGACCCACCCGCGACCCACCTGCGACCCACCAGTTACCCGGCCCGCGACACACCCGCGACCCACCCGCGACACACCCGCGACCCAGCCCTCGACCCACCCACATTGCTTGAACGAAACAATCAGCACCTGCGGCGGGCTTTTTCAGAGCCTCGGAGACTGCCGACGCCCTTGCCGCCCCCGCACTCTTATCCACAATTGCGCGGTGCTACGTTTTCGCCGCTTCGGCTTCCGCAACGTCGAAGACGGCCCAAGGCGCCCCCGAAGCCGCCCCAAGACGGCCCAAAAGGCTCCCAAGAGGGCTCCAAGACAGCCAAAGACGGCACCAAGACGGCCCATGAGGTCTCCAAGACGGCTACGTAAAGACGGCCCCACGACGGCCCCAAGAGGGGGCCCAGAGGGGGAACCCGAACGGACACTCCCATCCTGCAGCCCTGAGAAACCCCAAGAAGTCCCCCACAGGCCCCAGAATGCCCCCAAGACGCCCCAAAGAGGCCCCCAGAGGCCCCGAAGAGGCCCCAAAACTGACTCCAAGAGGCCCCCGAGAAGCCTCCCACGAGATCCCATCAGCCACCCGAGTGGTCTCTCACCCACAGCCCACGCACGGTGGCGAATGGGCCGAAGGCCAGTCGATATTTGACGATATGGGCTCCTGACCACGGTCTCTTCCTTCTCAACCTCCCCTTTCTCCTTCTCCTCCTCCTCCTCCTCTTCCTGTTCCTCCTCATCCTCCTCCTGATGATCCTCCTTCTCCCACGTCCTCCTCCTCCTCCTCCTCCTTCTCCTTTTCCTCCTCCCTTTCAGCATTATCATTGTCGTAGTCCACTTCCTCCCCTCCGTCTCCCCACCCAGTCCCCCTCCCACGGAACTCGGCACTTGCAACGCCACTGCCGAGGCGGACGACTCGCGAGGGCTCCAGGACAAACCCACGACGGTCCAAGACGGCGACGAGTCGCTGGGATTCGCCGGCCCACCGAGCCAGGGCGTGCTAAGATCTCCGGTAACAGGTAAACAGTATTTCTAGTTCGCGCGCGCGGGGCGGCCCCTAGGAGTCCCCGGGCGAAAAGTACCCCGGCAAGTCCCCGGGAGGGTGGGGGCCAGAGATGCCGGACTTCCTGGGTGCGGCCCTGGAGGCCTCTGGAGCGCTCCAGGAGCGCTCCAAGGAGACGCCAAATATGTGGCAGGCCCAGCAGCCTGAAGCCAAGAGCGCCCCAAGACGGCCTCAAGACGGCCCAAGATGCTCCCAAGACGCCCCAAGATGCGTCCAAGAGACCTCCCAAGAGGCCCCCAAGAAGCCCAAATTTATGATTTTCATTGCTTTTTTGAGGATTTTGGCTTTCTCGCCTCTTCGGCTTCCTAGCGCTCCAAGACGGCCCAAAAAGCCCTCAATATCGCCCCCATACGGCGGGCCCTAAGAGACCCCCAGAAACCTCCAAGATGGCCCAAGATGCCCCCAAGACGGCTGCAAGACCAGGCCCCGACGGGGTAACGGAACGGACTTTCGCGCTCTAAGCCGCAAGACGTCCACAGGAGACCTCATAACGCGCCCAAGAGGCCTCAAGACGGCCCAAGATGCTCCCACCCTGGAACCTCCAGAAAGCGGGGCTCCATTGGCGGACCGCGCCAAACCACCATCCGCGAGCCCCATGAGAGCAGACGATGGCGCCACAGACCACTGACAGCCGCAAACGTCGAACCAACTACACCGGACTGGTGCACCCACCACCGAAAACAACGTCCCCCCCCCATCAGCGCAGCATGGCTCACGGACGCGCAGCCAAACCCCAGCGATTACGCATTATGGGCTGGCGGAATGAGCGAAGCGATTAAATAACGCTCTAAGATGCCAGCGATGGCCACCAGACGGCCTACAACGCCTCCCAACAGGTGTTTAACCATAGCGCCCCAAAGGAGCACACCGTCCAACTCCGTATGAGCACGTACACGTTTACCACATATGCCTCTTCAGCCTTCCCGGCGTTCTACACTCTATACTGGAAAAAGGGCTTCGACGACCACCCAAAAGGCCCCCAAGGGAGGATCCCCAAGACGGCCCAAGAGTGTCCCAAGATGGACCAAGAGCCGCCCGAGAGGGCCCCAAGACGGTCCAAGAAAGCCCCGAAACCCTGCAAGATCGTTCCAAGACGCCCAAGACGGCCTCCGGGCGGCCCAAAGCCCCCAAGACACCCAAAATCCAGCCTCTCGCTTTCACCTACATCACAATCACCACGAGCGCCTCCCCAAAACCAGAGGAACAATCTACACTTAGGGGGGTCAGCGGATGTTGCGCATCCCTGTAGAATCATAGCATTCTCAGTGCGCGCTGAAGCCAGGCTTGTAGGTCCTTGGAAAATCAGTCACTCTAACAACCCTACGTCATGATAACAAGGACATCAATGCAGTTGCAAACAAGGGTACTGAGTACAGACAACTGGCACGCAGAGACACTGTGCTGGACTTCGCCGGCTTCGTTGTGGTAGTGGTAGCCGTAGTTGGGCATGCTTTCACGTTGCACTTCTTCGTCTCGAACATCTTTCCTACGCAATTCTTGCCGCCGTTCTGCGGGTCGACCTTGAAACCACGAGATCGGACCTGAGTGCCAGGATCCGTAGTGCCGCACGACTTGGTGCAGTCGGAATAAGCTGCCCACGTTTCCCAAACACAGTCAACCGGCTTGGGCGTGTCGCCCTTTTCTCCCTTGTCTCCTTTCGGTCCAAGGCGCCCAGCCCTCCCCGTAGCTCCAGTGGCCCCCTTGGCTCCGGGGGCCCCCCTGGCTCCTGTAGCCCCCTTGGCTCCGGGGGCCCCTTTGGCTCCTGGAACTCCTTTGGCTCCCGTAGCCCCTCTGGGCCCTGGGACGCCGCGACCACCACTGCGCCCATTCCAACCGCGAGCTCCCCTGGCTCCCGTGCGGCCTGGAGGGCCCCTGGGACCACGGGCGCCGGGCGACCCTCTGGCCCCAGTGGCCCCTTTGGCGCCGGGCGATCCCCTGGCCCCAGTGGCGCCTCGAGCGCCACGGGCGCCTTTTGGGCCGGGCACTGCCGGGGTGCAGCCGTCCCAATCGGCCCTCATGCTGATGTGGTTGTGCCAGGTCTGCACGTAGATTCGGATCCAGCGCGCAAGAATCGGTGGGTTCAGCGTGTTCACCCTGCACCAGCGCCAGTGACCACCGTTCAGGGTGTGCGGGTACCACTTCCAGTTGTGCTTGCTGGACTTGTACAGTATCTTGTACGATTTGACCCACTGGTGAGAATTGTGCCTTCCCATATTCAAGGACCTCGTGACAATCTTGTCAGCTCCAAAGTCCCATTGGACCCACTGGTTCCTGTGATTGTGGTGGGCACACCATGTCGTTCCATAGTTGTTGAGACGGGTACGCCACATCTGTCCCCTACCATGATCGCCTCTATTGTGCCAATAACTCGAAGCTACGATGTTGCCATCTGGTATTACCTTGTGCTTAGTGTGTCTTGGAAACGCCCTGGGCGTTTCTTTATAGGATCCAGCTCTTATGTCTTGTGAGCCAACAGCGGGTACCTGGAAAATATATAAAAAAACAAAAAAAAGCCCTGGAAACTATCAACAAAAACGTTTCCGCGCGATCAATTGGAAACAATATTAAACCGAGTCGGCGCAAGCTGGAACGATATGGAAACGGCCCCCTGGAAACTAGGAAACAAAAACGAGTTGGTGAACAAGCGACACAAAACGAGAGTGCCGATGATAATGACAACGGGGCGGGCGGCGCAGCGGGCATCAGCAGCAGCGAGCAGTAGCAGCAGGCAGTAGCAACATGCAGTAGCAGCACCAGACAACGTAGGAGGAAGGTGGCGGCTGCAGCGGGCAGAAGGTTCAGCAGAGAAGCTGTTTGGAGAGAGTGTCGAGCTCGTATCGTGCGTTACCTGTCAATCACTATCCGATCCACCGGAATGGGGGGTGTGAAGCGCATTGAAAGCGTATTGGCGATGTTTTGGAAACGGTTTCGACCAGGCAACTGCGACCCTGTGCACAGGGAGAGCGGAAGCATGGAGGACGTCGCCGACGCCGCTCGCCGTTACGACGCCGACGCCGCCGTCATGGCAGCGGCGATGTCTCCGGCTCTGACGTGCACGGGATCGGACAACGATTGAAAGGCAACGCACGAAAAGGGCTCGGAGAAGCCTTCTGGAGAGAGCGCGTCGAGCTCTTCTCGTGCGTTGCCCGTCAATGCTGGATAACCCACAGCACGTTGCAAGGCACAACTGGCAACGATGAAACAACGAAGCTGGCAACTATTAAAAAAACGACCCCTCGGATCGACGTTGGAAACGACAAACAAACGCATCGTCGCGGGGACCTGGAAACGACAAAAAGGAAGCCAGAAATTATTGAAAAACGTGTTTTCCAATGAAAGCTGGAAGCTGTATAACAAACGATCAGTGCGTTTCCAAGACGCACTAAGACCTTGTGGTTCGTATTGCCAGATAAGCGCCAGGTGCTGCTACAACTGAGTCCCGAGGCCTCGTAATCCGTAGCGCTGTCCTCCAGCAGGCTTTGATTGGGGAATGGCGGGAGCTCGAAGTCATCGTAGATACCAGGCGGCAAGTCATCGTTGAGATCAATCAGCCCCTCCTCGCCCCACGAAGCATTGTCACCAAGCTCAAAATCCTCATCGGAACCTACGACATCTGAATAAGAGACCTGCCCATGAGCGTCAACGAGAGCAGTCATCTGGTCCTTGTTGGAATCGGCACCCACATCATTGATCACATGTGCTCTCCGCATCAGCCGTCCAGTTTGAGTGCTGCGGCCTGGGTCCATCGCATCCGTCTGCTTGCCGACTGCTGCGCCATTGGCGGGGCTCCCGCCGTTGACTGCCGCATACAGCAAGAGGAGCGAACCGAATACTTTCATGAATGTTTCTTGTAGGACCAACGAATGCTGATCAACACCGTTTGGATGGTAACTAGCTGGAACCGAAGCAGGTTGAGCTATCGCCTTGAGCCACAAGAGGCGGAGGAGGAAGATCAGGCAGGGTGATCACGGGGTGGCGACAACGAAGATCGAATCTGATTTAGAAAAGTGGCTCACGCTGGGTGCGCCCGCGCCGCACCTAACATCCGAACACCTCCTTCCCATCCCTTCACGTTGAATGTTATCCTATTCTACCGACCGGCTGGGGTGTCCTAGAGGACCTTGCTGCCTAGATGGCTGCCAAAACATGGCACGTCGTTGGTTTCGAGATCGGAGAAGGGGGCCGTTGCAAATAGGAGGAATAGGAGGAACGCGAGGAGGAGACTGAGGCGGAAGAGGAATATCAGGCAGGGTGATCACGGGGTGGCAACAACGAAGATCAAATCTGATTTAGAAAAGTGGCCCACGCTGGGTGCGCCCGCGCCGGACCTAACATCCGAACCCCTCGTTCCCATCCCTTCACGTTGAATGTTATCCTATTCTACAGACCGGCTGGGGTGTCCTAGAGGACCTTGCTGCCTAGATGGCTGCCAAAACATGGCACGTCGTTGGTTTCGAGATCGGACAAGGGGGCCGTTGCAAATAGGAGGAATAGGAGGAACGCGAGGAGGAGACTGAGGCGGAAGAGGAAAATCAGGCAGGATGATAACGGGGCGGCTACAACGAGGAACGAATTGGTGGTCCACGTTGGGGCGAGAGGTCACGTCTGAACGACGGGATCGAAGCACCGACACACAAACGTACCCAACACTACAGCGGGAACACCATACCATGTCTGAAGGAGCGAGACACACCGATCGTACCATACAAGTGTTGGAGCTTATCTTTGAGGAGAAGACACGTGATAACGAAAGAGGCGGAATCGAACACGGGCATTGGTGAGCAAGAGAAAGGGGATAGCATGAACTCCTTAGCCGTTTTGCGCACGGCGGGAGGCCACACGATAACACTCAGATGCATCGCAGGTGCTTGACAACCTGAGGGTGCTGCTTCAGCTTCGTGTGCCTTCTTCGAGCGCGGGTTTGGCATGATGTTTTTTCGCGCGTCAGTCAGGGCAAGTTTGAAAGAGGCTCAAGGGAGGTGCGGTGCCCCGTGCGCAAGCCACATTGTCACGCGCATTGCAAGTTCACCGAGACATTGTTTTATAAAGCTGTTTTACAAATGGTACCGGAGAACAAACCCAATCAGATGTGTTGTTGGGGCTATGGGGCTATAGGACTACAGGGCTATAGGGCTATGGAGCTACAGGGGTATATAGGCTATATGGCTATAGGGGTATATAGGGCTAATGGGCTATTGGGCTATAGGGGCTATAGGACTACAGGGCTATAGGGCTATTGGGCTATTGAGCTATTGAACTATAGAGCTATAAGGCTATAGGGCTGTAGGGTACCCAGGCACCCCCGGGCACCTGTGGGCACCCCCGAGCACCCGGGCACCCACAGGCACCCGGGCACCCAGGCACCCTGCCACCGGCCACCGAAATCCTGGGGCACCGGGCACCCACGGGCACCCGGGCACCCACGGGCACCAGCCACCAAATCGGCGCCCCACCTCACCTAACCATATGAATCCGCTAGGACCCCTACAGAGGCAAGCTCTGATTGGGGAACTTGTCGATGCGATGTTGCTTCTGTTCGGGATCCGTCTTGACGTGTGGCCACACTGGCGAAATCTTGTGGCCTGAATTCGTTACACATCTGCATCGAAGACGGATGGCTGCAAGTAACATGTAAGTCGCACCCCTGTACATTTGCAAACTTCTCGGCGTAACTTTTCAATTGCACGCACTTGGCGTGTAGCGCTCCTTGTCCTTGCCCACGCGGTTTTAGCGTATGGCTGCTTCGATGCCGATGTCGCTGCCGAGTCCTGAATCGGCAACCGCAACCGCAACTAGACGCTACATTTCAAGCCACCCGCGGGCGCAACCGCAACCACAACCGCAACCGCTACTAGCCAGCACATTTCAACCCGCCCGCGGGCGCAACCGCAACCGCAACTGCGCGACACATTTCAACCAACCCGCGGGCGCAACCGCAACAGCAACTGGGCGACACTGTTCAAGTGGCCTACGCGCGCAACCACAACCGCAACTAAACGACACACTTCAACCTGCCCGCGGGCGCAACCGCAATCACCACTGGGCGCGACACACTCCAACCCGCACGCGGGCGCAACCGCAGTCGGCGAGCGCAACCAGGCAACACATCTCAGCCCGTCCGCGGGCGCAGCAGCGATCGCATCTAGGCGCGCCGCCTGCCCCACCCTGGCTGCCGCTCTCCGCTGCGGCGCCGCGGCGCGGACTCGATCCGATCGAGCGGCGCGCCAACGGGCAAGAGCGACTCCGCGCTGCACCGCCGCCCGGCGGCGGCCGCGCCACTCCGCCGCCGTGGGTCGACCGCGTCGAGGGCACGAGCGCGCCGCGCTGCGCGCGCGCCGAGCTCGCCAGCGCAGGGGCCGCCGCGAGCGCGCAAGCAGCCTCCGAGAAAGGTCAAGTCGGGCCTGTCCCCCCGGCAGGGGGACTCTCGACAAACAATAGAAAATAGTCAAAACATGATCCCAGTGCGACCCTACCTAGGAGTTGGACCATTCAGGACAGCAACATCTACATCTACACCGACAGCTACATTTACATCTACACCTGCATCTACAGCTACATCTACAAGAGCTGCAGGCTGTTCAGCACTGCAGGTCGGGTTTTGCGTTGCTTGTGCTTTGCTTTGTTGTTGCTGATGTTACTTTGCCTTTGCTTTGCTGCTATGTTATGCTATGCTATGCTATGATATGCTGCGCTATGCTATGCTATGCTATGCTATACTATGCTGTGCTATGCTGCGCTATGCTGCGCTGTGCTATACTATGCTATGCTAGGGCACGCTCGGCTGCGCTGTGTTATGCTATGCTATGATATGATATGATATGATGCGCTATGCTATATTATGATATGATATGTTGCGCTATGCTATGCTATGATATGCTATGATGCGCTATGATATGATGTGCCAGGCTATGATATTATATGATATGCTGCATTATGTTATGATATGCTATTATATTATATGATATGATATGATATGATATGCTGCGCTATGCTATGCTATACTACGCTATGCTATGCTATAACATGTTATGCCATGATGTGATGTGCTGTGCTATGCTATGCTGCGCTGTGCTATGCTAAGCGATGATCTACTATGATATGGCATGCTATGCTTTGCTATGCTATGTTATGCTGAGCTATGCTATGCTATGCTATGCATGACTATGATATGCTGTGCTGATGCTGCGCTGCGCTATGTTGCGCGGTGCTGGGCTAAGCTAAGCTAAGCCAAGCTAAGCTAAGCTAAGCTAAGCCAAGCTAATATGAGATATGCTAAGCTAAGCTAAGCTAAGCTAAGCTAAGCTAGGCGAGGCAGCTAAGCTAAGCTAAGCTAATATGAGATAAGCTAAGCTAAGCTAATCTAAGCTAAGCTAAGCTGGGTGAACCCAGGGGGCGCAACTGGGGGAACCGCGGGGCGGATACTGGGGGAACCGCCCGGGGCGGTGTGCACTGCCCGGCCCCTTTACGAGAGAGAGAGAGAGTATGAACCCTCTAGGCAGAGCCTAGGTAGGGAATAATAAAAAAATTGTCCAGGGACTATTTTTGCGTACTTTCATACCTTTTTGGGGTATTTCTGGGGCATGTTTTTTTTCCCGTCGAATATCCCCCTGTAGGGGGACACGCCCGACATAAGAGAAAGGCGACGCGGCGCAGATCCAGAAAAATGGGCCCCCTCTGGCGGCAAGTCCACAAGAAGCTGACCGCGCGCGCGGGCGGGGCGCGCCAGCAGGCGCGCGAGCCCACAAGCGCCCTCGGCGCGTCGCCGGGATGCAGCGGCGCCAACTTTCCGCCGCGCCAGCTCCGCACGCGCGCGGGCGCCGTCGAGCGCCGCGGAATGAAACGCGTCGGCAATCTTTGCGCCAGAGCGCGCCGCCAGCGCTGCCCCCGAAGGCGCGCGCCGCCGAAGCGCGTGGCGAAAGAGCACCTGCGCGAAACCACCTGGCGCGAACTTCTTGCCGCCGCCCGCTCGCGCGCGCGACGGCGCGGAGAATGCCGCGCTGCGCGAAGCGCGGTTTCTCCAATGGCACCCGCGCCGGCGCTCGACGACGGCGGGGGCCTCCCGAACGGCGGGGCGCCGGAGGAGGAGGAGGAGGAGGAGGAGGAGGAGGAGGAGGAGGAGGAGGAGGAGGAGGAGGAGGAGGGAGGAGGAGGTTCGGCGCTGCGCGCGCCGATTCGACGCTGCGCGCGCCGATTCGACCAGCGCAAGGCAGCGGGACGCCGCGCGTGCGTTGCTGGAACGTCTGGCCGAGGCCAGCAAGCTGATGGGCTTTGCTCTCCACCGCCACCACCAGAAGTTGGAGTGGGAGGGGGTCCTCCTCCTCCTCCTCCTCCTCCTCCTCCTCCTCCTCCTCCTCCTCCTCCTGGTGGCACTGCCGATGTAGGCTTGGTGCAGCTTACATCACTAGTGCCACAGTCCTGAGAACCTCGTGACAGTCTGCCCACAAATCAAACATGGACGGTTTGGTCCAGGCCCGCCATAGTCTCCGTGATCCTCGGACGACTGCCATACTATCACGGTGCACCCTGATGTAACCAACAGATACCTTCGCCAACTAAGGCGGGGGGGTAGCACAGACAAAAAACTCAAACTTCCATGCTCGAACTTAGACGATTGGCCTCCATCCTCGATCCTTGAGCCTCGATGGAGCAGGAAGCGCCGGCGAGGGGTGGGGCCGCCAGAAGGGCCGCGAGGGGGCAAGCACGGGAGGGGGCGTGAAAGAGGGGGTCGTCCAGGAGAGGGCTGCAAATCCAAGAGGGGGGTCGCCACCAGGGGACGCATGCACTCAAGAAGAGGGGGCCATGGAATCTGGGGGGATGTCGTAGCCTCGACTAGGTATCCCCGCCCCCTGGTCATCACCCATCTCTTGGCCGCCTCCAGGATGGGAGGGGGGATGATTGAGCGGTTTGCCAGGACGGGGCCGCTGCTGGGCTGTCCGCGGTTCGTCGGGAAGGGGCGGGGAAGGTGGGCGGTTGGAGGTTCGCCGCGATGGGGGGAATACCAGCACTTCGCCAGATCGCCTGGCAAATGACCGATCCGCTGGCTGGAGCAACAGACGTCGGGAACCAACAGCGAAAACTCGTGCCAAATCGTGTTCCAAATGGTGCCCAAGAGGCCTCGCCACTGTCTCTCAAGCACGGGTACGGGTGCGCCACACCAGCCCGATCCAAGTGAATCTCAAAGCACACGACGGTTCAGAGGGATCGGCGGATGCAGCGCAAGCCTGTAGAATCATATCCCCCCCTCTCCCATGATCAATGCTGGCGGGGGACCTGATCTGCACTGGGCCGCGGTCGTTACCCGACGCGCCCACTTTGGATTTCGGGGTAGGGGGTCGCTCCTTCACTGTTTCCGCCTATCGGAGCGGGGTTTACTGCTGGCGGCTCGACGGGAGGGGGGGGAAAGGGCGGCGCACGGGAGAGGGATCAGCGTGAAGGAAACGGGGTGACGGTAAGCGCCCTTAGCTCTTAGCCTCGAAGAGTCGTGCGACGGACGTTGTTTACGGGCCCGGAGGCGGAATCTTTATCAAGTGGGGGGGTCCAGGTGGGGAGTGGCGGCGGCGCTGCTCCTTGAGACTCACGTGGCGGATGACGGGAATCGAACTTAGACTCAAAGAGTCGCGCGATGGATATTGGTTGCTGGCCCTAAGGAAAATATGTTACCAAGTGGAAGAATCCAGGGGAGAAATGGTGGCGGAATCGGGCCTTGACCGGGACGCAGCGGATTTAAAAAACGAGCGTGTCGCCTGAGACATCGTTGCCAAATCGTGGAGTTGCGAATCGTAAATTAAGACGTCTTATTCTAAATACAAGCATTTCGCCTGAGACATCCTCGGACAATGTGGATGGTGAAATCAATGGGCTAATCCGCGGACCTACAGAAATGGGCGTTTCGCCTGAGACAACCTCAGAAAAAGGGGATGCGCAAGAAGCTCTTGTAGGGCATATTTTCGAAGCGATCTCGAATGACCTCCAAGATGGCCTAATAAGCGACAGTATTGAGAAGCCAATGGTCCTGTTTTAACACTTTCGTTTAACGTTCAGCGTTTCGCTCGAGACATCCCCCAACAAATGCCTTCGAACGGGCCCTCGAAACCACCTGGTCTCCTCCTCCTCCTCCTCCCCCTCCTCCTTCTCCTTTTCCTCCTTCTCCTCCTCCTCCTTCTCCTCTTTCTCATTATCCTCCTCCTCCTCCTCCTTCTCCTCCTCCTCCTGTTCTTCCTCATCCTCCTTACTCCTCCTCCTCCTCCTCTTCATCCTCCTCCCCCTCCTCCTGCTCCTGTTCCTCCTCTTCCTCGTCCTCCTGCCGCTCCCCTCCTCACCCACTTCTCCTGCTGTTGGTGATACTCGGTGATACAAGAGGCGGAAGTCGCAACAAACACAACAAGCACCCAATCATTGCCAATCGACAAGAGGTCGAAGGCGGGACTGACGATAACCCTCGCCGCATTTCCACTCCATGGAGTCCCACAACTCCCCAGCTCCCCCCATACCTCCCCCTGCCTTTGATGGCCTTGCTGTGCTGGTGCAAGGCAGCTCATGCAAAGGAGAGAGGAGGAAGAGGGGGAGGATAAACGTCGAAATGGTTTTGTGCAGTAGCCGTTTAGTCCAGACCTCACGCCTGGACACATCGCGAATGGCAAGACACATAATTCACAAATCCTCTGATCTGCATGCCGGCTCCGCAAAAGCTACTCATAAACGATCGCTTATGCATGCGACTGACTGGCGCCAATTCGGCCTGGTATCGCAACCATCGATACCCTACGGAATCCGCCGGTCATCACTGACCGTCGGTCACATTTTGCCTGTGCCCCCAATCGCCCCCAGATCGGTCCGACCCCTGTCCCTCGATGCCTTGCTGCGCCAGGCGCGCAGCATCTCACGCTGAGGTTGGATAAGGGCGGAATGGAAAAGGCGATGCGAAGACGGGGTGGAGGAGGGAGTTACCGTGACAGATATTATCCAGGCATGGCGAAGGATACGGATTCCGAAGGAAACAAATTCCGTTGGAAAAGGAAACTCCTGCTGCTGCTGCTTCGCCTCCTCCTCCTCCTCCTCCTCTTCCTCCTCCTCCTCACCCTCCTCCCACGGACGTCGTCTTCGAGGTCGTTCTCTTCATGAGGAGTTAGGAGGATGATCACGAATATGTTTGTGAACGTTCGGAGGCAAGTGTTCATACGTATTCCTAGTGAGCGTTCGGAGAGCTCGCCTATACTACAATTGATCGCGATGAAGCTGTAGGTTCTGGCGCAACTCTTCCCTTCACGCGCGTCCCGTTCATGTCAGGGAAGGTTCGAACAGCAACTCGCGTTTCGCCTGAGGCAGCCTCGCCAGATCGCGCAACTGGGGGTCGTACCTGAATTCGCCGTATGCTAAACATGGGCGTTTCGCCCAAGAAATCCTCGGAACATGGGGATGTTGAAATCGTTGGTCCAATCCGCGGATCTCAAAAATGGGCGTTTCACCTGAGACATCCTCGAACAAAATGGGATGCATTTGTGAGGCACCTTTTTCGGAACGATCCCGGATGACCTGAACCCACGGGTGTTCAACTGTTTCGTATGAGCATCAGCGTTTCGCTCAAGACATCCCTTGAACAACGCCTTCGAACGGGTCCTCGAAACCATCTGGTCTCCTCCTCCTCCTCCTCCTCCTTCGCTCCTCCTCCGTCCCCTCCTGATCCTCCTCCTCCTTCACCGTCTCCTTCTCCTCTTCCTCCTTACTCAAACCACTTGGACTCGAGCACACTCCGCCCCCGAGCGGAGGCCGTGTTCAGAATCCGAACCCTGTACCTCACACGTGGTGCTTACACACTTGATTTCTGGCCCAGTCGTCAGGTGTGTGCGAAAGCCGGGTCATGGCTCCACGTCCTCCCTGGACGAGATGCCCGTCTTGTAAGCAGTGCGAATATAATGACTTTCTCAGAAAGCAGGGGTGCCGATGTGGAGCGTGCAATGCGAAGGTTGTTATGTTTCGTCCTCGGTCGCGTGGGCGCACTTTGGGCTTCGAAGACGAGGACAGCAGTGATAATGATCGAGCGGCTCGGCCCAGGAGCAAGAGCCCAGGGCGCAAGAGCAGCTACAAGAACCAGGAGCTTGACAAGTTACTCCAGCAGGCGATGGAGGCCTCGCCCGACGCAGAGATGCAGGCCGTCCTGAAGGCGCAGCGGGCCAGGTTGGAGGTGCGCGCAGCGCCGAAGGACTCGGGCTCAAAGGTCGGTCGAGGCGGTCAAACAGGCCGACAGCGCTTGGAGGGCAGCTTCCAACCGACATGAACAACTAGTGAGCCAAGTACTTAGACTGCGCACACAACTTCAGACAGCTGAAGGAAAAAGAAAAAGCAGCGGCGCTGGAGCTGGCGCGGACCGAGGCGAACAAGCGTGCAGCCTCTGCCGCGCTTGCCAAGGCGCAGGGGCTGCTCCAGCAGGGTGACGAGACCAAGGACGACAAGGGGCACACGTCTTCGGTCATCAGCATCACCATGAACAGTGACTTTTGGGACCAGTTCGAGAATTTCGAGTGCGACGAGCAGGACAAAATCAAGCTCGGGGCGCTCAAAGCCGAGCTGGACAAGTGGAAGGCGTCTTTCGAGTCGAAGGATGAGGAGCTCAAGGCCTTCCTGGCGCGCGTTGAGAACGTGCAGAAGGAGGTCACCGAGCGGATGAAGGCCAAGAAGAGGAAAGTTGCCGAGGGCGAGGCCGCGGACGCGACGCAGCCGCCCCCAGGCCCAGGCCAGCAGCCTGCGGGCCAGGGCGGCGGCGGGCGCGACGGCGGCGGCGGCGGCGGCACCGGTGGCGCCGCAGCTCCCGAGGTCAGCACCGAGGGGCTGCAGCGCGAGGCGGCTCGTCTTTCCGAAGTGCGCTTCGAGGCGGCAGCGGCGGCGGCGGCGACGGGGGGCAAGGACAACGGCAGAGGCGACGGCGGCAAGGACGGCAGGGCACCTCAGGCGGCCAAGCCTGGCGCTGCCAACGGCGCCGCTGCGGGTTCCGCAGGCGCTCCGCCAGGCGTCGCTGCCGCTGCAGCTGCTGCTGACTCTTGACTGGGGTCAGGAAGTACCGACGGGACTGCGGTGAATCAGTCTCAAGATCAGGGTTCCCTTACCAGTGAGGCCACTGGCACCAGCAAGTTTTTCTTCAGCAACGTGACCTGTCTCGGCGATAAGGCGTGGAAGTATTTGACCCACGATGTCGCCATAGATCGCGACTACATTGGGCTATGTGAATCGCACATAGGACGAGCGGCTACGTCGACCTGGGCTTCGGCAGCCAGGAAGCAGTCGTTCAAGTCTTTGTTCAACCCAGCTCGGCCAAAATCGAGGACGGCGGCGCTCAAACCTGGGGGCGAAGGCTACGCCAACGAAGGAGGCGAGCTGATCCGAATGAAGAACCATCGCGCTGCTCAGCTGTTAGACGAAGCCCGTTCAGCAACAGGCTTGAAGACAGCATGGGGCGGCGGCAGCAATTTTGACGGTTTTGTGCCGTGTGTGTTTCGCATGCGAGGATGTTCAATTGCAGCTTTTGTTTTCTACGGATTGTCTGGCATAAGAATGTGCAACGGGAACGTTAGTAGATTCAGGAGGCTCGGCAGTCTTCTCAGAGCGATCCAGTTGCCCTGGCTTGTACTTGCAGAGTGAAAGTTCAGTCCTAGCCAGCTCAGAAAGACGGTTTCTTGGGGACCGAATAGAAGGCGAAGTCACGTGTGCAGACGTTCCTTTTACGTGCACGCCAGGAGGAAAAACGCCTGCTCATCTCGATTTCGTGGTCGTCAATCGTGCTGCTCGGCCGTATGTCGACGTGCCCTGGAGGCCCCACATCGGGCTCAGCGTCGAGCTCGTCTCTGACGGGTCCCAGCTCCTCACTCGTTTCCTCGACCTCCTTTCTCAGCTGCCCTGGATGAGCAAGCCCGGGGCGGCTCCTGTCCCTGGGTCCAAATCTAGCCTTGCAAAAGCCAAGCGAACAGTCGTTAAGCAAGCTGCTAAATAAGCTCGCGATGCTAAATTTAAACTTTGGTTTTCCGACGGGCTCGAATTGGAGAGAGAGAGAGAGAAAGAAAGAGAGAGAGAGAGAGAGAGTGAGAGAGAGAGAGCGCGGGAAGGGCCGGGCTTTCTCGACGACGCCGACACAGGAGGGGGAGGCGACACGGCCTCCGAGGATACCCGTGGAGGTTGCGCCGACGGGTGGGCGGACTGCTCGGAGGACGACCCCTGGGCCACCGAGAACAGTTTCGCCCGCCCCGCCTCCTCTTTTGCTGGGAGATCAAGAAGCGAGGCTCGCGGGCTTTCTCGAAAACGCCGACACAGGAAGGGGAGGTGACACGGCCTCCCTGTGGAGACGGCGTCGACGAACGGGCGGACTACTCGGAGGACGACCCTGAGGAAACCACGATTTGTACACATCAGGGTCAAGCCTTCTCTGGGAGATCAAGAAGCGAGGCTCGCAGTTTTCAGAAATCTACAGCGCGACTAGCACCACCTGCCAGAGCTGCTCATCCTCGCGGTCGTGTGGCGAACTGGTGGCTTCGAGCCTGTACCAGCGTCACCTCGGTCGCGAGACGCCGTCGGCGTCAGGGAGGCGCGCAGCAGCTGCGCATGCTCTTCGGGGCTGCGAATCGGCTACTCGGCCTCCTACCCCTCCTCCTCCTCCTCATCATCCTCCTCCTCCTCCCCCTCCTCCTCCTCCTCCTCCTCCTCCTCCTCCTCCTCCCCCTCCTCCTCCCTCCCTTCCTCCCTCCCTTCCTCCCTCCCTCCTGCCTCCTCATCCTCCTGCTCCCCCTCCGAGGGGGCGTCATCGCGATCAGAGCTCTCGGCGGCAGTGGCGCGAATTTCTGTCCACGCTCGAGACCGCGGAGATAGCGGAGCTCGACGCGGGCGCCCAACTCACCGAGAAGGCGGCGCAGCGGAGTCAGAGGAGGGCCCTGGCTAACTAATATGATTGAGTTCAGGCAGTGGGCTGAGACGGTCCCCGCAGCTGGAGTCTTGCACCGCAAGCTGCGGGGGGGCCCTGTTGAGGCTCAAGATCGTCTCGCCGACGGCTGCTCGGCCATCCGCCCCGAGGACGTGCTGGATCACAAGCAGAACGAGTGGGCTCAGTTGCGGGCCCCACCTGAGATGGAAGTTGACGGCATGACACGAGATATTCAAGCATTGGGAGAATTGTGTTCAGATATTCGGTCTCGAGTTCAAGACGAAGTTCTACCTCCGCTCACAGTTCCAGATATCCGCATGGCACTTGGTCGCATGAAGGTCAATGGAGCTATGGGCGTGGGCAGGCTTAGCGTACATGATCTAGCACGACTGCCCGATGCAGCCCTGCAAGAGTCATGCGTCATTTTCTCGGTGCGCGAGGAAGTGCAGCGTCTACCTCATCAAACTCGCTAAGTATTGGGACTGTTTTACCTAAGATGATATCAGGCGGCCGGATCATTGGACTTCTGTCATAGTTCGGACGTGTCTGGTCCCAGGCACGAGAAGATCATGCACGTCAGTGGACGGCCGAGTGCGAAGCGCACTGGGACGCTGCAATACAGAAGAAGGCGGCCACTCGCGAAATGTTCTTGAGATGCATCGACGAGGAGCTCGCTGGACCACTCAAGATACATCACGACAACGGTGTATCAGACCGTGGACAATTAGTTCTGGGACAAGTTTACGATTCTATTGGATGGCAGCGCCTAGGACGGGCGGCACTCATATTGAATTGTCCAGCGGAAGTGCTGAGACTGGAGGTGATGCAGTGTATGTCGCCCCGTTGTTTGAGACAAGCTGGCGCGTACTCCGAGCCCTTCTCACCTTGGCGCTCGATAATCCAAGGACAACGCGATGGCGCGCGTGTTGCAAAATGTACAACATATCAAATTATGCATCGGCTCACCGCCGCGCACATCGGTATGACGCAGAGGTTGTGGATCGACGATCTGGGCCAGTCGGTCAAAGGTTCCAGGAAGTCGGTTATCAATCAGCTCATCAACTGCCTGGTCGACACCGCCTACAAGAGTGTGGTCCTTTGCACGAGTATGAAGGACGGACGCGAGGACAGTTGTTCGGCGAGTTCGCGCTCGAGGATACGCCCTTCGGGTTGCTGACCAGGCTGGATATCTTGGAGGCGATCTTGGCGGAGGCGTGCGACGAGCCAGGCGTTGCAAGACGGCGCGAGCAATGAAGCACACGGCCATGCACCGCAAGGTTCTCAAGTACGCAGCGACCACGCGCCGTTGCCAGTTGTCCAGCCGACTGGAACAACAAGGAGCCCAGGCGGCCGGTGCCTACGGGCACCAGTTACATAGAGCTTTCGGACAGAATGTGGTTCGATTCCGACGGAAATTTGGCAATTCTTCAGGGCCCCATTTTTCGGGACGGCGCCCCGCGACCCTCACCGACTTGCAGGCGCCTTCTCGACATCCAGCCTACCGCTTCCCGAAGGACACGTTGAAACTTTGGCCCTCCTGCTGGACCACCCAGCCCGAGATCAGGAATGGTGTCAGTCGTACATGGGAATCTCTAGTGCACGAGCTCAGGAGTACGCCGTTCGCAGAACGAGTTCGGGCGATACGAGGACCTCAGAATACTGTTATTTGCGACCTGCTGCACGCAGGATGGGATCCCCGAGCACCAGCCTGTTGGACCACACCTTGTGACGGCACAGGAGTAGAACACAGTTGGGAGTTCAACACAAGGTCTTTGACGGGTTTCGAGGAGTTGGACGTACCATCGGAGCTATTGCATGAGTATGAAGCAAGTGTGAGGACCGACCTTTGGCAGCAAGCGTCGAAGCACTTTGAAGGTAGTGGCATGGAAGACGGTATTTGAAACTTTCCATATCGACGTCTCTTGCGACACTTGCAGCAAGTACCCGAAGGACGTAGATTAGCTGGACTTCTGCCTAGCAGCTGTTGGAGCGTCGTGGCCTAGGACACGTCGCCAGACGCGAACTAACCAGTGGTGTCCGAAACGTGTGTGCGGTGTCGCAAGTACAAGGAGACGGCTCTGCATCGATCTTGTTTTTTTTTTTTTGAGCTCAACGCCCGCACAGCCTCTCCTGACAGCAGCGACGGCTGGGAAATCGCTGCTGCGTCCTCCATGCCACTGAGGCAAGGAGGTGAGGGTGGCAGGATAAAACTAGTCAGAAGAACCCGAGTCAGCATCCAAGTCCCTCCTTTCCTCACCGCCTCTCCGAGCGGCTTGGATGCGGCGGAGGGACTGAGAGGGGACGCTGAGCTCTCGGGCCTGACAGGCCTGACGGACCTCCTCCTCCGAGGGGGGGGGGAGGCTCGACCGAGGAAGGGGGGGCCACCTCCTCCTCCGCCATGTGGCCCCCAGCTGGGGCCTCCACGGCCCTGCGGCACGAGGGAGCCTCATCGGCCTGAGAACCAAACAGGGCACAGATCTGGTGAGTATTCACCGTCACAGCTCGCTTCCTGGGGTTCGGGTGCACTCCTCGACAGAGGTGCCTCCAAGAATACTCGGCGTTCCTGGAGGGCCGATCCTTACACACCTTCCCTAGGCCGTCCACACGAGCACCTGTGCTGTGGTAGCGGCATTTCACGCAAACAAAAAGATGTGAACCGTCACTGCAGGAGAAGGCCAAAACACGGTGCCGCAGTGACACCAGCACACCTTCATCAAGCTTGCACCTGCCAGAGCATATGCCAGGATCAGGGACGCCAGATCCCCTGGAACCCAACAAACAAACTCTACAGCGCCACACACCGGACCAAGGGGCCCAGTCGTGCCCAGGCTTGTCCCAGGAAAACCTGGGCTTGGGGGCTGGCGGAATATAATCGGCATCAGATAAATCCAGTCGGGGCCACTCTAGAGAAGCTTGGCCCCTAGTCGACACACTGCTTTAGCAATGTCAATCTTCTTGCTGAGATCTTCACTCTCATTAATATCTGACGCATGAAACGACAGCGCGGCTTTGGCCGCCGCGTCCGCATCATTATTGCATTTGCGACAAAACCTTTCGAACTGGTCGATGCCAGCTTCCTCTAAATCCTTGTGAGCGGAAGCCTTAACAATATCCTGAATGCACGTGCCTTCTCGAGCATTGGCTTCCATGATTAGGCCACTGTACACCCTCTTACCCGAGAGGCGATCGCCAGGAGGCAACTTAGAATGCTTGACCACATTCAAACAGTCAGAGAACAGGGTGGAAGGGTACTTGGCCATATTACCAGCCATGCCACGCGCTAAGTATTCGCCAGCCTGCGGGGTCTGAGGGTATTGGGCCCACACAGGCCCCATAACCTCACCTAAAAGATCCCCGCTGTCATTGTGCATCGTGATGGCACACGACGCACGGCTGAGCTCCCGAATTATGTGCCGCTTGCAAGACCCGTCGAGAAACAGCGACCCCCAGACAGCACCTTCCTGGGGAGCCTCGAAGCCTTCGGGGCCCTCGAGCAGATCACGATGCCAGCGGAACACCACATTGCCTTCGAGGCACGGCCTCGGAAGGGCATCGGCGGGATGGGCGAAAGCCCCGAAGCAGAAAAGGAGGTCCGAGTAGTCCTCAGCCTCAGTGTCACGGGCGGCAGCAATGATCCAGTCCTTAGCAAGCTCCGCTCTCAGATCGCTCACATGCGGGCAGGCCCACAGCCGATGGTGCAACGAGTCAGCCTCACCACAATGGATGCACTTGGAACAAACTCTATATCCACAGGCAATGGCACGATCAGGAGTCCAGATGGCGCTACACGCCAGAGCACGAATCATACCTTTTTCACTGGGAGAAAACTTGCGAGACGCCAGAGCAGCACGGGGGACATCCAAGCAGAGGCGGCCTCCAGACGCCCATTTGCCGCCCAGATCCCTCTCCAGAGCTCTGATCATACCTTCCCGACAAAAAATACACAAGAGGGCAGGGGAGGTCACACCGAGGGGGATGTGACACCCTCTGTCATCAATACTGGTCATGAAATTGTCCATGTGCCACCCTAACCTGACCAGACAAAGCCTGAGGGCAGAGACAGGACCCCCAACGAGACCCCAACTGATCCTGCTAAGGCCCCAGACGGCATTCCAAGAATCTCTAAGCTCCTTGAGGGCCAGGGAGTGCGGGAAGACCTTAGTCTGAGCAAGCCATCTTTCTTTTCCCCACCTAAGCACAGGCGCGCAGGCCGCCCTCCAGGTGGGATCTCCAGCTAAAATACAGCAAGCAGTGAGACTCCTGCCCTGAGAAAACGGCCGCACCGTCGAGAAGGCTTGCCTCCGCATCAATAAAAGATCATTGTCAGAGACACCCACAATGTCAGCCCCGTAGGAGCCTCCCGCAAGAGGGCCAAAGGAAAACACCCGCAGAGTTTTTCTCCCAAGATCACCCGAAAGCCTCTTGAGCCTCTTGGCTCGACGGCACATGGTAGCCAGCCTCGACTTGAGCTTACTAGCCCGACCTGAGGCTCGAATGGACTTGCCCGCCGTGTAGTCCACACCTAAGTTGACGGTGACATCCTCGATCCTACCTGCCAAGCTGCTTGCCAACCTCACTGGCCACCGCCCTATTAGAGGAGACCGTGCACACTTTGGACAGGGCGAAACTGCAGCCAAGCATGTCGGTCACTGCCGTGTGCAAGGCCTGCGAGCTGGCAACAATAGAGGCAATAACTCGGTGACGAGGGCCCGTCGCAGAAATCCCCGAATCGTCGGTGTAAATGTCCAAATCACATCTGGGGGACAGGGGAATGGAGTCGAACGCGTCAAGGGCAAAGACCCTGATGAGGGTGGTGGCGAAGCTGCAGCCCGCCACCACTCCTCGCTCGACAAAAAAGGGGCCCGCAAGGATGCCACCCAGGGACAGGAAACGGCCACGCCGAAAGGCAAAGATGCAAAGGCGCGCAATCGGGGAGGGGAAACCGTGTCGCTGACATTGGGACATCAACTTGGCAAGATCAATGGTCTCGTAGTACTTGAGCATATCGTAAAACACACTACGCGAAACCTCATTCGACGCAGTGCCGTGCTCAGCCCGAACAGACTGCCTCCAAACAACGTCGGCAGCACCTCGATGCCCACCAGCAGCCCAGTACCTGCGGGGGTGCTCTTGCTCCCAGGCGAGGGCGAAGGGGCGCCGCAGCTTCCCCCACACCCTGTACCAGGAGCAGAACACCCCTATAGGCCTGTAGCCACCGGTGGGCTTCGAGAGAAGAGCGAGCAGCACGGCAGAAATCTGCTCGGGCAATTCGCCGAGCGCTTCCATAACTTCAAACAAGACGGCGAGCGAGTTCAACGCATCATCACACAAGTACTGGAAGTGACGACAACTAAAGCCATCGTAGGCCACCGCAGAACCCCTCTTGTACTTCTTGGAGACTTCCCTGATTTCGTCGGCCGAAACCCTCGGAAGCGTCGGCCCAAGCGACGGGGGGCCTCTAGAGGCTCCAGAGCCCTTGCCCCAGAAGGCGGCAAACTTGAAACCTTCCGAAGCCAAGAGCGCCAGGGGATCAGACACAAGGGTGCCATCAGCAGAAAGGGTGGTGGTGGCCTTCCAAGGTGACGGGTCCCTGGTGAACATGTGAACTCTTTTCGCTCCCTCGTCAAGGCCAGCGCGAATCCAAGCTTGCCAGCTTTGACGGGATCTCTTCTTGGCAGCAGACTGAGCATTGATGACCGCAACATCAATTTTGTCCCGAAGAGCCGCTTCGAAACAACTGCCCACAATGAGATCCCGACAAGGCTCGGCGACAGCACGGGCAACCTCTTCAAAGAGAGGCCGAAGGGCAGCAGAAACTTCAACCTGCTGCGGAGGCTCCTGTAGCAGCGTCGTCAGCGACTTCGCCTGAGGAGTGTCACCTTGGTTCGAATCCAGGAGCGACGCTAGGGCCCGATATTGGACGCTGAGCCACCGCACAGCATGATGTTCAGGATCCCGAATAGCATGGTCACGACCAACCAGCTTCTTCCACACAAGCTGAGGGCCCTTGGATCTCGATACAAGACAGGGGACAGACTGTCCCAAAATTGGCACAAGCTCAGCCTCGGCTTTGTCAGCCCAGGCCGCGTAGCAAGGCGAGAGAAGCGACGATGCGCCCCTTGCATCACCAACAGCAACACATTGGGAGGCCTGGTCAGCAAGCTCTCGCACAAGACTCCAGTCGGGGGGAGCAGGACGCGGTCCCACCACCGCCGAGACAGGGAGAGGAGGAGGCTTCCTGAAACTAAGACCTTTCAACTTGCCAAACGAAGCGTGCAACGCAACTTGCACCGGCCTGTGGGGGCTCAAGGTAGTGTCCAGGACAACCTCACAGCTCTTAACAGTTCTCCCAAGCCCCCCCGAAAACACAAAGTGGTCCAGGGAGGACGGGGGACCCTCGCCAAAGTGAGTGTGGCCCTCGGCCACCACAGGCAGCCCAACCAACTTCTCGGCGAACTTCGAACTGGCTAAAGTGCCTGGAACCATGTTGAAATCCCCTCCAATACAGAACGGAAGAGAAAGGGAAGACATACGTTCCCCTATACTGGCCAGGAGATCGACATTGCGCTCAGACAACCCTTCAGAGTGGTGGAGGTAAACAGAGCAGAGAGCGAAACGATCACCTCGCGGGAGGTGCACTATGCCAGCAGTCGCTCTGCCAACAGCAACCACCGCCCCCCCAGGGGGCTCATGAAGGCCGAGAAAGTCTCTGACAAGGATGCAAGTGCCAGCCGACGTGGAACCAGCGGCGGTCCCGTGGGCCGCAGTAAAGATGCCTTTCCACCCTTGGCGAGCACACCACGCCGAGGCTTGTGAGAGGTCTTCATCCTCTCGCATCCTGTGCTCCTGGCATAAGATGATGTGCGCAGGAGTCTTAGCCATGAGCTCCTTCATGGTCGACCATCGGTTGCAATTAACCGTGTGGATGCAAATCTCAAGACTGTCCAGAAGGGCCGAGCCGTGGCCAACAGAGGCCTCAGGGGAGCCCGAGGCGACGAAACTCACCGAAGGGTCCGGGGGGCCGCTGAAAAACTCGACAGGACTGCTCGGCTGCAAATCGACGAGCACAGGATACTCATCACGGGTTGGCAAACCCGAAAAAATGCGCCTCGCACGAGGCAGCACTGTGAACAGCACGCGCCAGGCTGGCAAAACCTGAGGCTAGCACCCGCTTGGCCCTCCAAAGGGTGTGCTTGACCGCTCCACTGAGCGACGAGTGCGATCTCTTAAAGGCAGACGGTCGCTTCACGTGGGGAGGGGTCCAGCGGGAACGCCGAAAGGCAAAAGAGCTGCGACTGCACACCGAGGCCGAGCCAGATGTGGCCCTGGTGGCACGAAGCTCACCAGGCCCGAAAACGGGTGCCCCCAGAGGCTGGAGGAGCGTCCTGAACCGAGATTCCAAGCTGCTTCGAGCAAAAAGTGGGTACTGCTCGTGGGACCCTCCAGCTTCAACGCGCGATTCCTGGAGGTTCCCACGGCAAGACGGCAAACCCAGACAACCCCAGATACACTCCAGGGATCCAGGATGCAGCGCAAGAGGACCTGAGACCTCAGGATCCTCGACTCCGAAAGAAAAAGCCAGCCCTACTCCTTCAGCAGCAGGCTGATGACACCCACGAGGGCGAGCGTCGACAGCAGCTCCAGCGGGTGCGGGCTCTGCTTGCCAACCTTGGCAACTCTCGTCTCCGCCCCAAGGTGCAAGGCCGAGGCCCAGAGCATTAAAGTCCCCTGCCGAGGGGAACGGAGAGAACATGTGCCAGGCTGGGCAAGTGAGCGTGCCGCTGGATTGAACGTGTTCACGATGAGGGCCCCCCTGCTGATGCTCACGCGGCAGCAGGGGGGGGGTCTTGTTCAGGCTGCCCATGCTGAATGATCTTGGCGGCCCGCTGACGTAGAGCTGCAGACGCGGTAGCTTCAGCATCAACCTCTGGAAGCTGCGCTGCTGCTGCCGCTGGACCAGTGGCGGCGACGTCTGCGGCAGACTCGGTATCTCCACCTCCATCAGCGCCAGGAGCAGCACCTTCGTCAGTCTTCCTCTTCTTGGCAAGTCGTCCGAGATGCTCCTTGTGTGCCTCCTGGATCTTCTTGGCAGTCTCGGAGGCCTGCGCGAACAGCCGCTGTGCCAACTTCTGGATGCCTTCTCGCAGCTGGTTGCCCCTCTTCTCGAGCTCCTCCTTGTCGGCCTCCGAGAGCTCGAAATCCTCGACGCCTCCAAGCAGCTCCGAGGGGTCAATGACCAGCTTGTCCGTGAAGGTCCCGTCCATGACTGACGACAGCGAACAAGGCACGACCTTGTCCTCTGGCTCCTTCTGCAAGTCGGCCGCCGACGTCTGAGCATGAAGTGCGGCCACCAGTCGACGATGCTCACTGTCGGCCTGCTCACACTCCTCAGTGAACTTGGTGACCAAAGCACGCTGCTCCACCATCTGCACCGACCACTCCTCGAACCTCTGAACCGCGCCCTGCAACTTCCTCTCGAGGCCTCGCAGCTTGTTGTGGGCCATGGAAACCTGGTGCTGCAGGGTGGGCTCCTTGGCCACAGGTGGAGGCTTGGCCAGCTCACGATGCTTAGCCGCTCCCAGAGCGTCTCCAGCCTTAGCCAGCAGTTCCGCCAAAGACGCGTGCTCTTCACGAGAAAGAGGTGCCTCTGGCTTGGTTGGACCACCTGGCGACTTGCCACCCTTGCCGCCACCATGGTCGCCAGGCGCGAAGGAGCCTGGTGGCCCACGAGCAGCAGCAAAGGGGGAGTACGGCAGGTTGCTGCTGAAGCCAGCAGACCAGACTCCCCCAGGCGCGCCGAAGGAAGTGGGCGTGTATGGCTGGAACGGGGTCCACTGAGAGCCACAATGCTTGCAGCGCGACCAGCGCATCTCGTTCTTCCTGCAGCCGCACGCCGAGCATGTCCAGAGGGCGGGAGGACCATCAGGCTGAACCCCTGGAGCCCGAGCAGCCCAAGGAGGAAGAGGCGTGCCACCACTGTCGAACAGCGCGATCTCGTGCTCGAGGGCGGCCGCCGAGGGGATGCTCTTGCCGCCCTTGCCGCCGCCCTTGTCATACTGACCACCAGGGCCGCGCTTGCCGAAGCCGCCCTTCCCCATGGCGGCGAAATGATTATGAACTGTGAGGGTACGGCCCTCTCCGAAGCTGATTGACTCGCAGGCACGAAGTGCCGTTTTGAATCCTGCACCTGCAACGCTCAATGGCTTGAGCGCAAAACGGCTCTGCATCGATCTTGGGGATGTGACGAACATGTAGCAGGACATCCAATCTATGTCATGACAGATCACTTAGTCGGCATGGCACTGACACAAGGTGAAGCAGAACGCTGTTTTTGGACACGTGGATTGAACCCTGCACCGTGGCTGGCGGTGGAGGCGCCGCCCTGCGAGGCCAATTGGCAGACCACTGGATTTCAATTTGGTGAGTGCTGCTTCGGAGCTGGCAGTATCAGTTGCCCACTCTTCGGTTTTGGAGACGCGAGCGGTGGAGCCGATTCGGCACATCCTCTTCTCCGACGAGTGGGAGTTGGCTTGGCAGTGACTTCATATCCCAACGCCAACTCCGACATGACTGTTGGATTGTGGGGCGCACATCCAGGATGGCGACAAGTGGTCGCCCGAGGCGAATTGCAAGCTCTCCTTTTATTTCGTGAAAAACCTGACGGACACGCAATTTTCGTCACGGACAACGAAGCAGTGACAATCGGTTGACATGCTTTCAGATATGAGAACCCTGAAGGCCCTGATGCCGACCTATAGTGGCAGATCAAGCAAATACTTACGAGGAGGCCTTCGCTAACGTGTGCAGTCCTCTTCGTTCACTCGCATCAGGATGCTGTGGCCCAGTCCGAGCGCACGGCCCCAGAGCTTTTGATCATGGGCAATTCTGTGGCTGACACGCTGACGGGGGGTCGGTGCCGAGCCGGCGCGTGTCCCGCAGGAGTCGGGGACGAGGCTCCATCAGACCGAGAACATGGCCTGCCTCGTGCGACTGCGGATCCTCCAGAGCCAGCTGGAGGCCATGAGGGCTGAAGATCAAGAGCGTGCCCAGTCAGGAACAGGACGGCGTGAGAAAAAGGCTGCCGTCGTTCGCCCGCCTGCCGCTTCTGCTTGCGCCCTGTTTAGATCTCAGCACTCAGCTAGCCCTCAGGATCCTCGTAGGTGTTCAAACTGCAAGGGGTCCACCACTAAGGCTAAACAGACCGCTTGGCTCAACACCCAACGTTTCGATCTCGTGAATGTAAACGGCTCCGTTTTCGAGCCTTCCCCAGGGCAGCGGGTACATTTTGGAGGAGGTTGTCCGCACTCGAGCCATACATTAAAATATCACGCGGGGCTGGAGTCAAATTTTGCACTGCCTGTGGGTTTTACGCAGCTCAGCAACTCGTTAACTTCGCCCAGGCGTGCCCAGACAGGATTGAAGGCAACCGTGTAGAGCATCTAGATCGACTCTCACGTAACCTATGGCCAAAGGCCTACAGCAAAGCTGAGCAAGCCAGGAAGGTCAAGGTCTCCTGAGTAGTGCGTTCTCGACCCAATCGATATGTCCAGAACTCCAGAACTCCTCTTCCTCCTCCTCCTCCTCCTCCGGTTGTTCCTCCTGTTCCTCCCCTGTTATTCCTCTTCCTCTTCCTCCGCTTCCTCGTCCTCTTCTTCCTCCTCCTCCTCCTCCTCCCCGTGTTCCTCCTTCTCCTTCCTCCTCCTCCTCCTCCTCTTCGTCGGTCTGCTTTTGCTACTCCTCCTCCTCCTCCTCCTCCTCCTCCTCCTGCTCATTCCCTCCTTTTCTTTCTCCTCCTCCTCCTCGTCTTCCTCCTCCTCGTCCTCTTCCTCCTTATCCTCCTCCTGCTCCTCCTCCCGTCATTCCTCCTGCACCTTCCTTCTCCTCCTCCTCGTCTTCCTGTTCACCCTCCTCCTGCTCATGCTCCCCCTCTTCCTCGTTGTCGCCCCCTCCCTTCCTCGCCCTTTTTCGCCTGCTGCTGCTACTGCTGCTCGCCCTCCTCCTTCTTCTCCTCTTCCTCCTCATCCTCCTCCTCCTCATCATCCTCCCTCTCATCCCCTTCCTCCCCCCCTCCTCCCCCGGCCGTCGTCTTAGCCGTCGTCCTCCTCGTGCGGAGGAATCAGGAGGACAATGAAGAATATGCTTGTGAACGTTCTGGCGGCACGTGTCCATACGTATCCCTTGTGAGCGTTCGGAGAGCACGCTTATATTACGTTTGATCGCGATGATGCTGCAAATTCTGGCGCAACGTTTCCCTTTCACGCGCTCCCCGTTCATGTCAGGAAAGGTCTGGGAGAACAAGCGTTTCGCCTGAGACATCCTCGCCACATCGCGAAGTTGGAGGTCGTGTCTTAGGACGCTGTATGCTAACAAGCCGCGTGTCGTTCCAGACATCCTCGGGACATGGGGATGTTGAGCTTGCTGTCCAAATCTTCGGACCTCAAGTCGTTTCGCTTTCGACACCCTCGAGCTCTTGTTTGGCATCTTCTGGGAGCGCTCCCGGATGACCTCCAAGAAGCCCAACAAACGAATGTATAAATCAAGCTGTGGTTTTAACACTTCTGTTAAAACGTGAGCGCGTCGCTTGAGACATCCCTTAACAGGTGCCTTCGATCTGCATGTGGCCCCCTCCGCCTCCTCTTCCTCCTCCTCCTTCTCCTTCACATTCTCCTCCTATCCCTCCTCCCACTCCGCCTCGTCCTCTTCTGCCTCCTCCTCCTCCTCATCCTCCTCCTTGTATTCCTCCTCCTCGTCCTCATCCTCCTCTTCGTCCTCCTCCTCCCCCACCTCCTCCTCCTCCGTCTCGTCCTGCTCCTGTCTCTCCTCTTCCATGTCCTCTTCCCACTCCCCTCCTCATCCTCTTCTTCTGCTGCTGCTGCTCCTCCTCCTCCTTCTCCTCCTTCTCCTCCTACTCCTCTTGTTTTTCCTCCTCCCACTCGTCGTCCTCTTCCTCTTCCTCGTTCTTCTCCTCCTCCTCCTCATCCTCCTCCTCATCCTCCTCCCCCTCCTCCTCCTCCCTATCCTCCTCCTCCTCCTCCTCCTCCTCCTCCTCCTCCTCCTCGTCCTCCTCCTCCTCCTCCCCCATCTTCTTCTCCTACCCCTCCTCCTGTTCCCGTTCCTCCTCTTCCGCGTCCTCCTACCCATCCCCTCCTCACCCTCGTTTCCTGCTGCTGCTGCTGCTTCTCCTCCTTCTCCTCCTACTCCTCTTGATTTTCTCCACCATCTCGACATCCTCTCCCTCTTCCTCGATTTCCTGTTCCTCTCTTCCTCCTCTCCCTCCCCCTCCCCTCTCCCTCCCCCCTCCTCCCTCCTCCTCCTCCTCCTCTCCTCCTCCTCCTCCTCCTCCTCCTCCTCCTCCTCCTCCTCCTCCTCCTCCTCCCCCCCCATCTTCTTCTCCTACCCCTCCTCCTGTTCCTGTTCCTCCTCTTCCGCGTCCTCCTACCCATCCCCTTCTCACCCTCGTTTCCCGCTGCTGCTGCTGCTGCTCCTCCTCCTCCCTATCCTCCTCCTCCTCCTCCTCCTCCTCCTCCTCCTCCTCCTTCTCGTCCTCCTCCTCCTCGTCGTCCTCCTCCTCCTCCTGCTCCTCTCACTCCTCCGCCGGTCGTCTTCGCCGTCGTCCTCCTCGTGCGGAGGAGTGAGGGGGATAATCAAGAATATGCTTGTGAACGTTCGGGCGGCACGTGTCCATACGTATCCCTTGTTAGCGTTCGAAGAGCACGCCTACATTACATTTGACCGCGATGGTGCTGCAAATTCTGGCGCAACGCTTCCCTTTCACGCGCTTCCCGTTCATGCCAGGAAAGGTCTGGAAGACCGAGCGTTTCGCCTGAGACATCCTCGCCACGTCGCGAAGCTGGAGGTCGTGTCTTAGGACGCTGTATGCTAAACATTAGCGTCTGCGGCCGCTGCCTGAACCTATGCACGGTTCCCGGGAACGTCACAGACGGCCCAGGACCATGGGAAACCTGATCGATCGGCTGAGGCTTGCCAGAATCGGAACCAAATCAAATCAAAAAAAATGGGGGGAAGATGGGAACAGGATGTATAGTCATCGTGCAAGGAGCGCCGAATGAGGATTGGAGGGGCTTTCTGTGGCCGCGGCGAGACTCGGCCACGAATAGGTTCCCCGATCGATCGAAGTGGGCCCTCCTGCTGGGTCCCTGGGAAACGCCACGGGGGTCTGGAGCCCGGTTCCCTCAGGACCCGTGCCTCATGGCGAGACCAGGCCCCCGGCGTCGTGACTTCTCTGCAGCGTCGACCCCCAGAAGCTCGACCCGCTCCCCTGGACGGACCGTCGCCCTGGGAACTGTTTTGAAGGTCCCCGAGCCCGGCGAGGGCTCCCAACGGCCGAACCCGGCACAAAAATCATCCGTCGTGTTTTCGCTCACGACGCGAGGGGGTCAGGAGGAGGAGGAGGAGGAGGAGGAGGAGGAGGAGGAGGAGGGAGGAGGAGGAGGAGGAGGAAGGGAGGAGGAGGAGGAGGAGGGGGAGGACAGGATCGGGACCTCAGACGGCGGGGGGAAGAGCGGCCCGGCCACCTCTCGATCCCTGGCCCTCGATCTCTCCCATCCTCACCCTCCTGGGCTCCTGGGACCCTGGCCCCTCGACCTCGATCCGCGGGGAGGGGCGGCTGGGCCTCCATCTTCCCCGTGGCCTGCCGCGTCATCTCGTAGGCCCTGGCCTCCGCGTCCAGCTTGCCCGTGTCCTGGGAGGCATCCCTCTCGGGCGGTGCACGCGCACGCCGGCTCGCTCTTCCCCCTGCCAGCTCCTCCTCCTCCTCCTCCTCCTCCTCCTCCTCCTCCTCCTCCTCCTCCTCCTCCTCCTCCTCCTCCTCCTCCTCCTCCTCCTCCACCTCCTCCTCCTCCTCCTCCTCCTCCTCCTCCTCCTCCTCCTCCTCCACCCATCTCCTCCTCCTCCTGCGCCCGTCGTGAAGTCAGAGTAAACGGGATTGATGGGCCGATGTTCCACCACCACTACCATAGGTAGGAGAGGAAGGAGGAGGAAGAGGAAGAGGAGGAGGAAGACCTCCCCATCCTCCCTTCTCCCCCGTCCTACCTATTGTAGCGGTGGTGGAAAATTGGCCCATCAGGGATTGCACCAACATAACGTTTTCGGCCAGGGATGGAACGGCGCCGATTCTGCACTGAACCTCCCACGAGTTGCGTATTCTAAGCTGCCCTTGCCTCGTGTCCGCTGTTTGGGAAACCTCCTCGGAGGCCCTCACTCGAAATGATTGCCAGAGCGCACCCCGGGAGAGGTCCAGGAAGTGGGGGTATTGGCACCTTTTGGTTCCCCAGCGCGCGATCGGTCGCGGAGAAAGACATTTTCCCATTAGCGATGAATCAATTAAATCTGCTCCCCGTTGTGCGAATCAGACCGTCGCCAGGCAAACCAGGAACCTCACATGAGCCGACATGCGATAGGCAAACTCCTGCAGTGAGCCTTGCCCTGCAAAAAGAAATAAACGCGCCGCAACCGAAGGGCTACTCCCGTGCACTCAGAAATCCCCCACGAGCGCAGCTCCCCTCGGCGAGAACTAAGACACTCGTGTGGCGGATAAGCGGCAACGGCACGGAGAAGAGAGGGAAGGGGAACGGACGAGACGAGCGAACAGCCCCTGCCGCCCAACTATCGATCGGCCAGGCCGCCCGAGCAACGAAATAACAAGGCGCAGTTTGCTCCTAAGATGGGGTTCCGATGAGACGAAGGGCGAGAAAATCAAGGGGCCCTGGGACAAACAAATAAGTAGACACAAATAACGGGATTCCCCATGTCTCCCCATGTTTCCAACGTTGTCGTCTTCCCCCCACACACTTCTCAGAGTTTCCCATGTTTTCCTGGGGATCGACGATGAATTGCGTCTGTGTGATTTTCCCCTTCTGAAAGAGGGAGGAAAGAGTCGGGGGGAAGGGCAGCTCCAATCGGCTGGTGGGTGCCGCGTGTCTCGCACACCACCGGCCACACAGCCAGGGCCGAGGGGACGCGATAGGCTGCACCACGCAGCGCCGATACGGTGCGGCGGGCTTCGCTCACTTGTCCAGCTCTGGAGTTGTAGCAGTCGGGGGGAGCGAGGGCGAGGCAGGCAAAGGAGGCGGAAGGCAAGCAGAAACACGGAGAGGAACTGCAGAGCCAAGTCAGCCGACGCAGACGAGCCGCAGTGAAGACGTGGTGTCCGATGCAGCGATCGACTCACAATCACCGCCTGGGGGATCGATGTTCGAGGACCCTGGCTCTGCGATGCACTTAACCCGTACAAGAAGGACGCACGATGAGGATGCAAGGGTCTTAAGGGTCATGTCGACACTTCGTGGGCGGGGCGGGGCCAGCGAAAGCGGCAAGGATAGGCCGAAGGGGACAGTTGCAGAATAGGTATGGACATAGGTATCTGGGCCGCTTGGGGCCACAAGCGTGAGTGGTTCAGCGGGTTGCCTCTTCCAACCCCCCTCTCTCTTTCTGGGGAGGGGTTTACCCCCCCTTCCCTTTACACTTACACAATATGAATGCTACCCTCCTCCATCCCATGATGGCGTGCGGAAGAAAGCGGGCACCCCTGCATCATTTCCGTGTTTCCGTTCGTTCCGAATCGTGCTCCCGCTGCAGCGCTGGCCTCATTTCCGCGCTTCCGCTCGTTCCGAATCGTGCTCCCGCTGCAGCGCTGGCGTCATTCCCCGTGCCATGCCACGGCATGCAATGCAATGCTAGTTGCGTTCCGTTGCGCGATGCCATGCCTTCAGCTGCAGCTGTCATATCCGGTGCGTAGGTGCCACGTCATGCTATGCCATGCTACGCTTTGATGTTCAACGCCATGCTATGCAATGTTATGTTCGGGGCCGCTGTGCGATGCCATGCTTTGCGTCGCAAAGCGTTGTGATGCAATTCGCCACTACGCCACGCCACGCCATGCTGTGACATACTACGTGTTGCGGTGCTCTTCTACGCCATGCCACGCCGTGCTCTACAATGCATCGCGCACCCTTTCGGGATTATTGCCCTGCTGAGCATCCGACTGTGCGAGTAGAGAA
Source organism: Prorocentrum cordatum (assembly GCA_963575745.1). Classification (NCBI taxonomy): domain Eukaryota; class Dinophyceae; order Prorocentrales; family Prorocentraceae; genus Prorocentrum; species Prorocentrum cordatum. The sequence goes on along the minus strand of CAUYUJ010013080.1, from coordinate 347,965 downwards.
GGGACCACGCCATGGTAAGGGATGGGACGGAGGGGTAGGATGTCAGATATGATGCGAACGCACCTAGCTTGCCCTCCCCCCTCCCCCTGTGTCTGGAGGAGGGGGGGTCGCGACCCACTAGAGCATCCGAGGCGGCCCCGGCGTGGCCTCCTGGGGGGGGCATCGGAAGGGGCATTTACTTGACTACCCCCCTCTTCGATCGATCTCCTCCAAAATGGCGCCGGGATGGCCCCCACGGCTCCCAAGGTGCCTCAAAACGGCCCCCAGAGGGACCCAAGAGGCGCCTAAAAGGCCCGAAAGGAGCCCAAAGAGATCCCCGAGAGGCTCCCAAGAGATCCCCAAGAGGCCCCAGGGGGCTCTGCCGAGGCACCAGAGACGCTGCACGAGGCAACTGGGACCGCCGAGGGGCCCCCAAGACGCCCCAAGAGGACCCTGAGAAACTTTCAAGAGACATGCGAGGAGACTCCTATCCAAGAGGCCTCTGGCCATTCTGCTCGCCATCCTCATTGTCCTCCTCCCCGTCCTCTTGCTCCTCCGCTTGATCCTCCCCCCCCTCCTCTCCCTCCTTCTCCTCCTCCTCCCTCCGTGCGAGAGGGCCTCTCCACCTAGGAGGTGGAGAGGCCCTCTCGCACGGACAAGCATCACTGTTCAAGTTAGGGCGGGCATGCCCGTATGCTCCGTCAGTCCAAAGTTTGGGCGGGCATGTCCTCCTACAGGGGGATCTTGGGGGACAAAGAAAAATAGCCAAACCAGACCACGAAAAGACTAAAACATGCTAGAAACGTCGTCCCCAGGATAGCTTTGGACTATTGTTGGATACTCCTCCTGTGGGGGGGCATGCCCCAAGTGACTTCGAAAAAAAAATTCCAACTCTACCCATCCCGCTACCGCCTGGCGGGGCAGCGGCCACCACCGGGTCACGGCACGAACTATTGTCCACTGGGGAGGGCCGCTTCTCCTTCCGGCGGAGGGGCGGCGAGCGGGTGCAGCGTGCCGAGGCTCCCCCGTCCTCGTCCTCTGCATCTCCCGCACAGCACCTTGCCCTTCGAAGGAGCTGCGGCATGGCTTCAGGCACGCGTATCGAGAACGAGTACGAACACAGTGTCGGCTTAAAGCAGGGCGCTGCGAGGTGCCTGTCCGGCCTGTCCAGGAGCCTCGAAGAGAAGCTGGCGCAGCCGTGCCTGCTGGCTTCGTAACTGCACCGCTCTTAGCTCTTCAAGGAGTCCCCGCAGCCGCCTCACGGATCGCCAGCTGCATACTCACCTGGGCGACGATCAACAACGGATCTTATGCGAGATGACGCAGCCACCTTGTGCGCGGTGTCTCACGCTGGCCGCCAGCGCGGCACGCTGCACTGGAGACGAGGACGCGCTTACACGCGAGCTTACGAGATTAGCTTGCGCCGCGACGTCGGCGCAAACGCCCCGCAATGGATCCTCTCTGCCTCTCCTCCTCCACGATTTCCCCCTTGCCGCAGACTCCCAATACAGTATGGGCTAACTGTTTTCCGTCTTCAGCTTGTAGCTCACTGTACTGTCTCGGCTATTAGCGGAGTGGGTCATCCGCCCCAGTGCATTACAGCCGCCTGACCAGACAGGCTGTCCATGACGAGATTATCCAGGATTATGTGTGCCTTTCTGACAATCCTCCCGCCGCTATCTTCCTTTGTTACCATCCCTCTGACCCCTTCACCCCGACATGTCATAGCCACCTCTGCCCGAGAAGTGGTGACCAAGTTGCAGGCCTCGCCGGTACCTTCAGTCCAGTTTGTCATGGGCTCCTAGCCCTGCTCATCCTCTCCTCAGCCTCTTCCCACAGGTGACTTCCAAGGTGGAACACTGGTGCAAGGATGGCGGTACCACCACAGCAAACGCACTCGCGCGAGGTGGTTCCCGACCAGCTACGTCTCAACCTGGAGGCTGGCGGACGGCTCGGACCATCCCTACATGTGGACCCAGACCTCAGACTCGCCTGGCAATGAGACCTAGACCTGGGAATGGCTCCAAGTCCCTGCCCTCCCGTCCGCAACGTCGGCGGCGGCACCTTCTGAGATGTCCAGTCCGCCCGAGCTTCCAAAGAAAGCAGGACGGAGTCTAAGGTCGAGCCTACCGCCAAGCGCTCTAGGTCTGCCAGCGACTAGGGCCACCATGCACAGAGGGAGGGTTGGCTTGGGGAGTTCTTCTTGGAGTAGATTTGGCAAGGGGAGAGTCTCGTCCACAAACTGTTCTATATCGGGGATGGACAGACCTCCCTTTAGAAAAACGTGGTGTAGTGAAAACGACTTCGGGCCCAAACCTGGCGGGCGCAAGCCTGGAAGATAACGGCCGCGGCGCCCTCTCGAGAACCGAAAACGGACAATTCACTAATCGACGTGTCAGGGTAGGAGACCTCCGACTATAAGAAGCGCGGAGCCCGGCGGCTCCGCATGCGCCTTGCGTTCCAGAGGCGCATGTCCAATTGCACTGCATTCTGGAGACCTCTTTCCTTGCCTGTGATACTCTGCATCACACATGCCGCTTGCTCCAGGGTGCAGAACCTCGAGTATGCAACTCGCGGTTGCGAAGCCGAACAAGGATAATGGGACGGCTCGCGCGCGGGTTGCGGAACACACACACACACATGTTCTTTCAGCTGGATGACTCTCCGCCTACTCGCCTCCTCTCTCCCCTTAGGTGCTCGATGGTCTTGCAATCTCCTCCCCCAGAAGGTCTCTGGGATATTGCACTGTCCCTGAAGGCATGGGCTCTGCGCGGTCTCGCCTCCTCCAGCGCATGCGCGCTATGTCCTGACGCCTCGCCGCACACGATGTAAGATGTTTGGCACAAGACTTAATGGGAAGGGGCGGGTAACAGGGTAGGAGAGTCTCGCACACTGGCTTCCCCATAAGAAGTGTAGAGCCTGGTGGCTCCGCATTCGCCTTTCTGTCCCGAGGCGCGTGTTCGGTTGCGCTGCGTACTGGAGACGCGATGTCATGCTTTCCATTCCGCCCCTCCTCATTGCACACTCCTCCCCGTCCTTTTGACCGCCAGCTCTCATTTGTTTATGCCTTCCCTCCGCCTGGCCCCAGGTAGCGATGCTCTACATCTGGCGGCTCTGCTGCGCCTTTTCAGGCCCCTTTGGACGCATATTTGCTGCCTGCTGCCCCCGGCAGACGACGAGGGGCGCGGCCCTGGGCCACTGGGCAGCCCATCAGGACCCCAATGCTGCTCTCGAGGGCCTCGCCTCCGCCTGCCCCGAGGGAGCGCGCCCTGCGGGCAATATTTACGTCCATATCCAGGGCGTCTTGGACGTTCGTTGAAGGGGCGCCGCAAGGCCGAGGCGCACTGGATATAGATAAAAATCGAGCCTCTAGTAGGGGCCTGATCTTTATCCATATCCAGTGCTCCTCGGAGTTCTGGGGAAGGGAGCCCGAGACCCCAAGCTGCAGTGGATATGGACACAAGTTTTGCCCGCACTTCCTCACCTGCATCTTAGCGAAGGCCACCCCCCCAGATTTCATTGCGCCTCTTCTTATTTTATTACGTCCCTGGCCCCCTCCCCTAGGCCGCGCACATGCCACCGGCCATGACTTGCACACCCCCTCTTGGACGCCCCCCTCTTGGCCGCTCCCGATCACTCGCAGATCGAATCTGGCCTAGTCCGCCTCAGCGGCCTCGATCGGGCTACATAGACGAGGATCTCCCAGGACTTCCCTCCCAACACGTCCACGGCTGGGGGGCGGAAAGATACGGATACGTGTTGTCCCCGGACCTCTCTTGGGGTGCGTTCTGACCAGAATTTCGAGGCGAATCCAGCGGTGACAACGAGGATTCCCCAGGAGGACCAGGAAAGGCCGAAAACGACGGGGGACGACACGTATCCGTATCTTTTTCTCCCCCGACGCGGCCCTGTGGTCAAGACTCCTCGGCCGCGATCCCCACTGTGCCCGGGGGATGTCCAAAACGGCCCCGGTGCGCGAAAGCGGCGGCGGGGCAGCAACCTCCCAGTCGGCAGCATCCGGGCAGGGCGCTCCTGCCCGCGCCCTGGCGCTATGAGGGCACACAGTCGGTGCATCGCCAGGCCGAGTCCAGAGTACTTCCCCTTCCCCTCCTCCTCCTCCTCCTCCTCCTCCTCCTACTCCTCCTCTGATTCCTCCTCCATCCCCCTCCTCCTCCTCCTCCTCCTCCTCCTCCTCCTCCTCTTTCTCCTACTCCTCCTCCCCCTCCTCCTACTCCTCCTCCTCCTCCGATTCCTCCTCCATCCTTCCCCTTTTTGGTCACGGCGGCTTCCACAGACCTCTCCTCCACTGCATGCTACTCCATGTCTCTGAACATATCCATATCCACCGCCAGCTGGGGGCCCAGGACGTTCGTTCCCCAGGCGGTGGATGCGGCCATATCCCTGGCTCATACGGTGCGGGGGCCACGACCACGACTGAACTCGAAAACGTCGGTGCCAAACTTGGTCACCGTCCATCTTGGTCACCGTCGATGCATGGACCATCCTCATGAACAGGCTACGGCCGGTATAGACCATGACAAGTATCAACGTCGACAAGATCATGTTCAGAGTGTTGCTTCCGTCTGTCCACAAACGCGCTGAGAACGCACGTCTAGCACAACCCCAACGCATAGACCATCCTGCACCGTAGGCGCCCGTAAGCGTGCTCGGTCCACGAGGCAGGCACACCACACGCCGGTGTGCAGCACAGCCCTGCGTGCACGCTCTGGCAAGCGTGCACAGGACAGTGTGCGCACACACCTGCTGGTGCATTGCACAGGCGCACCCCTGTGCACACCACACCTTACGCGCACTCGTTCGCACACGGGAAGCACAGGTGGGAGGCAGGAGGTGGGAGAATGGATGTGGGAAAGAGGCGTGTCGGAGGTAGCAGGTCGGATGGTCGCATACAGAGTAGCATGCAGGACAACAACAACAACAACTATGATGATGTAGGATGTCAGCTAGTAGGGGCAAATGTAGCAAAGTAGCGTACAGGATGAGCGGGGGTGATGTGTTGAAGGCCAAATGGGGCGACGTAGGTAATCTGGAATTCAATGGCATGATGAGGGAACAGAGTGCAATAAGATAGGGAATATGAGGACACAACGGAGGACGACAACGTTGGATGTAGGACCAGAGCAGGCGTGCCTAGTTGCTGGGTTGTAGGGGGCAGCACGTAGGATGACAGAGTGCATGATAATATAAGAATGTGAGTGAGGAGCTCAGAGATGATAAAGCACTGCAGGATGTCAAGCGGATTGCAGGGTAGAAGTATGAGGGCAACATGTATGAAGATGCACGACGAAGCTGGATGTACAAGGACAGCTCGTATGAGCTATCAGGCCAACAAGTGCAGCGGGTAGGAACCCACAAGGGACCTGTAAGCAGACCTAGATCAGGACACCTGGTGGGAGGACTGGGTAAGCAGGTGGGACGGCAGGAGGACGGCAAGGAGGAGGATTAGGGTGACGGCACGTGGGAGGCGGAATCTAGACGAGCAGTAGGCAGGAGGACAGGAGGCACGTTGCAACAGGACAGGACACACGCGAGCACGAGGACCGCAAAAAAGGGCAGGACTCTCTCGGGCGGCCACGCCGCCCAAGTGCCTTAGGGACTGACTCGGGGCGGGGGCTCGCGACCTCGAGCAAATACCCCCTCAGGGGTGGGGCTCGGCAGGGGCGATAGTCGAAACGCATAATAGCAATTAGAATAACACCGAGAATCATGAAAACAATAATGACCAGGAGGTTATTACAAGATAAGAATAAGAGTACTACGAATGATCATACGAACAACACTCATACTAGTTGCTTGGATTACATCTAACTCAGAAGCCGACTAGGTTATACAATACCGCTATGACTGCCTGTCGGCTGGAAACTCGTCCGCTCTCTGGCAAGCCCTTCCCTCCACGCTCAGGCCCAACACGGAAACACAGATTTGCACAACATATCGCACTATACTGTCACATCGCTGGTGGTAGGGCCTCCAATAGGTCATGCACCTTCTCCCCACACCCAGCACACCTTCACAACCACGAGTTCCATTACACAATGCACTGTATCAGTGCCAGACTTGATAATCACCGTGCTCGTAAAAAAACTCAATACATAAAAGCCAGAACACCTTGTAAACATAACAAAAGGCAAACACAACTGGGAACGCATACGAAGCATACTGCAACTAGTGGTACCAATACTAAAGTGCCAATGAGCGTACTACTAGTACGAGTACTACTAGTACGAGTCCTACTACTACTACTACTACTACTACTACTACTACTACTACTACTACTACTATTACTACTACGACTACGACTATGACTACGACTACGACTACGACGACTACTACTACTACTACTACTACTACTACTACTTCTTTTTTTTTTGGTCACGACGGCCTGACCTGTTTGACTAAGCGGCTGCCTGGGCAGCCACCTCTGAACCTAACGCCAGAAGAGGGACCAGCAAGCGACCACGGACTCATTTCCCAAGGAGGGAGGATGTCCCTTGGCCACGCGCCAGTCCCCCAGGCATTAGTCTGACCCCGACTCCGGGCCCTCAGGGCGGTTCGGAATCAGAGGAGCAACATCCTCCTCGCTACGCAGCAAGTCGGACACAACCCTCATCTCCGCACGGGGGTCAGACACAGCGGAGGTGTCTTGCACGGGAGCCTCTGTCGTTGCACCAGGCTCCCTGACCTCCAACAAAACTCGGGCTTCGGCTTCCTCAGCCTCGAACAAATCATCAAAAACTTCATCTCCAGGTGCAGGTCTCTGCACTCCTAGAGCTTCTTGTTGCCCTTCCCGCCCACCGCTCCCACAGTCCACCCGCACCCCCGTTTCTCTCTCAGCAATCCTAGCCCTCAGAGGGGCCAAACAAGCCAAGTGAGACGAACACGGAGGTATGAGATGCACCCGCGAAGCGGTCGCAAAGGCACGCACAGCCGCTCCTGACGCAGGACGTTCAGGAGCTGCACAAGAAACTGCAACATTACGCTGAGGATGAAGGCCACGCTTGAGCCTACTCAGCACACTGGCACCCGCACTGTGTTCCCTAGGATCACACTTCCCTGCCAGATTACGGACTTTTTCTTGCGAGTAGCTACCACAGAGCATACATAACACTAGGGGCAGCTTCATCACCTACTTGCGTACTGGCTAACTTGTGGCCGTGGGCGGGGGCCTCAGAGAGCAACTTGGTGAGGCTCCTCGAGAGTCCCTTACACCCCACCTCTGGCCTATCTTGGGGGCGTCCCCCATAAAAACCTAAACACTTGGCACACCTGTGACCCCACAACCAGGGCTCCCAGTCATGCCAGCTCGTGGCGCACGCAATGACCTTGCGCTGGCGCTCACTTCGAGGTGGGCGCTGGTGGTGCACCCTAGGAAAACACGGCCAAACATTCGCCACAAGGCGGGCAACCGTTTCGAGACTCTCGATCGAGCTATCTAACTGCTGCCAGTCGGCGGGCGCGGGTCTGGGATGCAGGTCAAGAGCTCCTTTCGCTTCCCGATCCGCTCGCCAGTTGGCCTGGCCAACCCACCGCTCTGGTGGGGGCAGCTGCTCGATGTCCTCTAACTTCCTATGGGCAGGGGTGTGAACAGCTGGGGCATACTCTTGATTCCTCATGTGGAGCAGGGCCCCTCTTCTCAACCCTCCATAACGTTGATTGGCCGACACTTGACATGACGGTTCCATGTTATGCAGTTTGACGGCATTCATACAGTCGCTGTATAACGTCGGCCCATGATTTGGTACATATATTGGTAACAAGGCGAGCTGGAGTTGTTCTGCCGCTTGGCTGGTTTGGGGTAGACTCGGCCACACAACTCCTTTTGCTACATACCGCTGCACACCCTCCGCATCAAAGAACACCCACGAGTAAGCTGCCCTCGGGAGCTCTCTGATGGTGTGCCGAGCGCAAGACCCATCTCCAGCTTGGAAGAAGGAGGACCCATCAAACGGATCCCACTCCACTCATATCGAAAAGCTCTTGCTCGTGCACACCCGAGAGGTTCGGCCACTCGGCCGCTGGGTGCTGAAACTTGAGACCTCGAAAAACTGCGCGCCCCCGCTCTGGGCGCGCTCGAGAAAGGTCGTGGAGACATCAGCGGCCTGCCGTGCCGCGACGACCTCCGCGTGCTGGCATCTGAAGATCCTGTGGCCTACTGAATCGGGCTCCTGACATAAGGGGCAGAGGCCTGGAGTGATGTACCCTGACCGTAAAGCCCTGTCTTCGGTCCAGAGCCCCTCACAAAAACACGCCATCACTAAGTATTTACCCTGGGCATTGAGCCCGATACCTTTGACCCCCGACTTGGTAATGCGTCGGATAGGTTCCACACACACTCTGGTCCCAGGGGTCCACCCAAGCTTCTTGCCCAGAACTCGTCCGTGGTGCCTCTGAACCCCCAAACAAAGCCAGTGCCCGATCATGGAGGGGGTGGAGTACAGCAGGGGTATCTCCACGCCATTATCATCGCGCCAGTGGAGGGGGGTGTGAGCTTCCCACCCGATACGCTGCAGGGAGAGGTGCATTCTACTGATCGGGCCTTTGTTTTTGCCCAGTTGTAGCCTGTGGGCGGGACGGTCCGCCACATACTGCACAGCTCCTGAATCGAGAAAAAGGCGTGCTCGGGGCGCGTGGTAGCCGCCCACACCGCATGTGACCACGCCAGCGCAGGGGCAATCATGCTCCTCCACATGGGGTCGCCTAGGAGCACCGTCTTGGCTCTCAAGGAAGCCCCAGCATGCCTGGGCGCTTGGAACGACAACATCACGCTACGCGCACGCTTAAGTTCAGCGTCGCTCATGCCCACAACCGTGTCCCCGAAACTTAAACCAGGTTTGACCCCAGCCGTGTAAATCTTGCCAATCCTGAAACGCTCCCTGGGGAGGGCCTTCCGATATTTACACAAAATCCTGTGTCTCTTAATCATGTCTTTTATCCTGCCTCGTCTCTTGCTCAGGTGGCCTTTCTTACTCCGTTCGCCCCCTGGGGCGAGATCACAACCTAAGGTAACCATGTGGGCCCCGACTTGACCCGCCAGTTTCTCGAGCTGCTCCCCGAGGCGACAAGCAACACTGGGCGACGAACCAAAAGTCATCAACTTATCTTGGGCTAGATTGACTCCGAGCTCCTGCTTGAAAACACGGTGCAAGTCCTGCGCCGCTGCGGCAAGGGTGTGGATGACCTCAGCCTCGGTGCCATACGCTGAGACCGTGTCGTCGTCCACATACGACGCCAGATCAATGCTGGGGTTCCGCTCCACGAAACCGTCGAAAGGCCCGAGCGCGTACACTCGCACGAAGATATCGTTAAAAATCGACCCTGCTGGCAGCCCGCTTTCAGCGTGCAACGCCGCCAGCGCATGATCCGTACCTAAACGCAATATCCGAGGGCCCCTCCAGAAGTTGAGCGTGGCTTTTAGCACCACGGGATCAAGGCCCGCTCTCTGGCCCCTATCACGGAGGAGTCTCAGGTCGAAACTCTCGTAGTACTTCGACCCATCCCAAGAGAATCCCGCAGTGACCCCACCGTCGGCCACTCGGGCCTCCGCTTTGGCCGCCTGGTTCCACACGCTGCCTTCCGCCGACTTCCCAGCTCCGAAGGCCCAGTACCTACGCGGGTGTCGGTCGTTGAAGGACGCCAGCTTCGGTCGTCGGAGCCGCTCCCAAAGCCTAACTGGGGAGGAACACAACAAAATCGGGCGCAACCCACCCTTCGGTTTTTCCAGGAGAGGGAAGAGCATCCAGTACAACGCCCGAGGGAAGAGACCTATCTTCTCAACACACTGAAAAGTGCAAGCCAGGGCGTCGAGGCCAGCGTCCGACATGCAAGCGAACTGTCGCACGTGCACCCCATCAAGGGACTGAGCCGTGTGCGGCGAGAACATCTTGGCTGCGGCTCGCAGCTCCGCCGCGGTGGCTCTCTCAAAACAGTGCCTATCTGGGACTTCAACTGGGGGTGGGGTGGTGGTGGCATTCCAATGCCCCCCTAAAACATTGGCTTCATGGGCCAGTAAATCCCGCGGGTCCGACGTGAAGGTCCCAGGACTGGTTTCTATCACCGTCGGTTGCCACCGAGCCTTCAACCTCGTAAGCCGATGCGTCTTTCGGGCCGACCCCGCCAGGGCCTCGGTCTGCCACTGGTCCCAACTCTGCTTCGCTTTTTGGTCCAGCCCATCACGGGCCGCTTGAAAATCCTCAGCCCAGTCTTCTAAAGTCTCCGAGCAATGATCAATCCATCCAGCAAGGGCCACCAAATCTTGCGGCCAAGCCGCCGCCAGCTCACACGCCTTGCGGACAGTGAGATCCAATCTCGGAGACAAACCCTCAGCTTCAAACGGCTGAGAAACAATCTTCACAAGGTTAAGGGCAGCCTGCACTTCACTGTGATCAATGAACTTGTCAGCTTGCGTGAGAATGCGCTGACTGGTGTTCCTGAGGTCGGTCATCCCCTGTTGCAGCCACACCCATCCCTCCCCAATGCGCACATCATCATCATCTCTGCACTTCGGGGGGGTCATAACAGGCACCCACTTAGCCTGAAGCTGCTTACCTTTAAGCCCTTTACGTTTTATGGGGGTGCCCGTTCTACTTTCTAACTCTAACTCCATCGCATCCGAGGGAACTTTCCAAGCTCGGTCCAGGACCCCCCAAACAAGCCCAACCTCTTCATGGTCGGCCCTACGGTTCGCCTCCTCGGCCACGGCTCGGGCCACAGACCAGTCGATCGGGGGGGGGTGGGGCCGAAGGGCAGTTCAACTGGGAGTTTCTGGTGAGTCTGGTATACCAGCTGCCGCAGCTTGGTTGCCCCAGGCCTTAATCGAAGCTGTACAGGGCGGTGGGGCCGCTTCGGCCACGTGCTGTCAACCTCGGTGGCCTGCGCCAGCTTGCAGAAGGCCGCCGACGCCATGAAATAATCGATCTTGGTGTTTGCTTTCGGCGTAGCACACGTTTCGATACTGGGCTGCATTATCATCATGGAGGCCTTGCGAGGCATGCCAGACGCCTCTGCAACACCGGCCGAGAAATTCCAATCAGCAGCAAACACCGAGAGATGTACACCTTCTAAGACTGCACCTGCGTGTCTTAAAATCTGGAGGTTCCGCTTGGTCAGCCCCTCACTGGTGAACATGTACGCGCATCCCGCTAGTAGCTCGGGCCACCCTGGAATGTCGTTCGTAGCAAAGATCAGCCTGTGCTGGATAAGTATGCCTCTGGGCAACTTAGTGGGCCACCTCAGGCCGATAGACGTTCTTGCCAGTATAGCTACTCCAGCTGACGTCTGCCCACCTGCACACTTGACCGAAGGGGCACAGAGCATGTTCCAGCCTAAACTCTTAGCAGTCAAGGTTCTCGCAGCCAGATCCTCTTCGGTAAACCCTATTTCCTGTGCAAACACCACCAGAGCCTGTGTACTCCTCAGTCTCTTCTTGAGCGCGCCCCAGCTGTTACCATTATACGATTCAAACACGAGCGCCTGACCCTCCAGGTCGGCAGGGGCGGCGGCTTTAGGCGGTAAGCCAACTCCGTGGGCCGTGACACGCAAACCAGTGCACTTGGGCCCCAGGTGGGGCCGCACACGGGCACCGTCAAACAAAACTGGTGGCTGCGGGGACTCAGGGGGCCTCAGACGCTCGGGCCCGCCGTTGTGCCTGACGACTCGCGTCTCGTCGGCCTCGCTGAACTTGATACCCTGGCCGTACTGCAGCACGTCCAACAGATACCACACCGCCTTCAGGTCCACGAGCGTCTGCAGTCTGAGCCATCTCTCGTCACACGTAACCTCGAAGAAATGCACAGCGTCATCAGGCAAGGCTTGGGAAACTCCTGACCCCTCATCGTCAGTAGCCTGTCTCTGATGAAGCACTTCGCCAGGAACATCTGGCTTGCGTCTGACACCCTCAGATCCCGTAGAACCTGAGGTATAGTTTTTCTCCCTGCGTGGAGCAAAAGGTTTGGATGAGAAACTCGCCATCGGCCTCGTCGAGCCATGTCACCTAGCCCAGGAAGGTGAGTGGCTAAAGCTGCGGCGCGGTCTTCGGCTTCTTGAGCTGAGCGCCCTAACTAGGGCTTGGGACTCGAACGAAGGGCGGGCCGCGTCTTGGTCGCCGACCTAAGGACGCACCCTGATGGGCTTCTCCGCAGGAGGACGCCAGGGCTCGTCAGTCCGCAATCGCCTGACCTGTCGCAGCTCTCATACGCACCCGTACACTACGCTACGCTAACGGTAAGGACGCAACTTGGTCTGACCTCAGATCGTGGGCTGGTCAACGAGAAAGGCGAATGACGGGCCGCAGAGGCAAGGACGCCAGGGTACCCTCAGGAAAGTCGTCAGTCCGCAATCTGGAGTTTGCCTGTGGGTGATGACCTTTGTCGCAGCTCTTGTCATGAGGCACCGCACCCGTACAGTCACCGAGCTACCCCCGTGCTGTCCTGGACATGGGCAGCCCCAGCCACGAATTGTCCCCCGACCTCTGACCTCAGATCGTCAAGAACGGCCTGAAAACCAGAGCCTCTCAGACCATACTTGGCCGTTCAGCGAGCCCAGACAACGTTCTGGCCCATTCAAAAAGAAACGATGGAACCGAATGAGTTCAATGTGGTCCATAATTCAGCATCCTGGCTGCATCTTGGCTGTATCCGGGGGTAGGACCACGTATGGGGGGAAGGCGCAGACCCGAGCGCGCAAGACGCTGCTATCGCAGCATTGCACTCGGCGATGGAGGGGCCCCAGGAGGAGAAGGAGGAGGAAAAGGAGGGAGGAGGAGGAGGATGAGGAGGAGGAGGAGGAGGAGGAGGAGGAGGAGGAGGAGGAGGAGGAGAGGGAGGAGCTGCATCTTGGCTGCATCCTAAAACATCTGCGGGCGCGGATCGCCGCGGTCCGTCTCGATCTCGGCGGCAGTTCTTCTCCTGCGCACGGCGGGGCTTCCGAACCCCCTCGACAGATGCGCGTGACGGTGGCAACATCAGCACATGCACAGTGAACTCTGTTGGCAAATTAGGTTCGCATGCACCCAACAGAGAAGGGAAAGACTACATGATCATACACTTTCAGGGGTCCGTTCGGAGATCACGGATCGGCGATGGACCTCCCTCCCTGGCGCGCGGAGCGCGCCAGAGGCTTCGCGGCCGGGGTCCAGCACAGGTCCAGGAAGCCCGCGAAAACCTCAGAAAATAAATATGTATGCGTACCGTCGGGGCGTTGACCTAAGGAACTCTAAATAAGGAACGAGGTCCCTTTCTCCCACAAATTGAACTTCGATTTCCCATGGAAGACCTCAGGAAAACCGGAGACAAACTGCAGAACAATCAAGGAACACCGAGCCCCTCCCCAACCAAAAGGGTTCCTTCTTCAGGGCCCCGACTGTATGCCAATTCTCATCTGCCTCGAATATCTGGGACGAGAACCTTTGGCGCGGCAGGCCCAAACAGCAGTGGGCTCCCAGAGTCTACGCAACGCCGCCCCAACGAAGGCGTGAGCTGCATGGGGCGCCGGTGTTCCTGTGAAGATGCCGTCTGGGCGCCAGGATTACTGTATGCTTGCTTCTGCCGGGCGAGCATGTTATAAGCAATCGCCTGCCCGTGCCTTCGTCCCTGCTGCCCAGAAGACGCCAGGGATCTAGCTGCCCGACTGCCGCGCCGCCCGGACACGCGCTTGCCTGCACGAGCACGCTGCCTGCATTTCCCCATGAAGAGGCGTGGACATGGACGGCCGCAAACTTCTGCGCCATCTGATGGGAGTCTACCATGCCATCTTGTTGGCTCTCGCGCATCGCTTTCCCATCGATTGCCAGACGCTAGCGCGCGCACGCCGATGCACTCGAGAGACGATCAGAAGAACATGCAAGACTCCCACGCCTTGCTGCCGAAGCAGGCCGGCTCGGCGCCGCACCACACGCCGATTTTAACGACGGCGAACGACTGAGAAAACCCGGAAGAACCATTGCAGCGCGTCCGCTGGGCGACCCCTTGCTTTTCGCCTCCCGATCCCTCCCTCCGCTTTCGTGCACTGCGCGAGGATGGAGGACGCGTACGGTGCCTTCGGCTGGGCAGAGCGCCCGGCGCATGGTTTCACAGTGGTCGAGGCGTCGGGCATGGGCGGGAGGCCGACGCGTCCAGGTGCACGAACGCCAGACTTCGGGGGCGGCAAAGAGGGGGGTGGTGTCCAAGAGGGGAGGGGTGCAAATCATGACCGGCGGCATGTGTGCGGCCCAGCGGGGGGGCCAGGGACGCAATGAAATAGGAAGAGGCGCCATGAAATCTGGGAAAATATCATGGCCCCCGCCATGATGTCCACCCCCCCCTGGTCATCACCCCCCTCTTTTCCGTCCCCGAAGACTGAGATCCCCAAGTGAACTCGAGTCCCCAGGTGCCTGGGGTGAGCGGCTCCAAGCTGCTTGGGCACACGCCGTCGCAGCAGACGAAGGCAGCCAGGCGCAGCCTGCCGTGCAGCGCTGCGGGCGATTGCCAACACGTCCGTGGTGCGCCTGCTGCACCTCGGCCGCATGAGCCCATGCATCTGGCCGTCGCGGGTGGCTCGCTGCCCAGCAAACTGTCAACGCACCCGGTATCCACAGCGGTGACCAGTGCGGGGTGCATGGTCACTCCCCAGACGCTGTTCATCCCTCCTCCTCAATCCTCAACCAACTCGTCCCCCTCCTCCGTCTATTGACTGGTACTCCTAACCCATCATCCCTGATAACAAACCCCCCGAGGGTAATAAAGTTCGGGGCTCCAGGGGAAACTAAACATGCTTCCCTGTCCTGCCAGACGTTCGTGACATGGGACAGCTGAAATGGTGAGAATCCCATGGCCTTGCCACACGTTCGCGGTTGGGGAAAACTGAACTGGTTACATACCTATCGCCTGTCACACGTTCGGTTCGTGATATTGTGGCAACTCAACATAAAAAAAAAAACATAGTTCGATTATTAGTTTTCCCGGCGATACTACAGTTCGGCCTCGCCACCCCTCTCACTGGAGAAAAGTTGTCTTAGCCGGGGGCAATCAACACTCAGGGGTCAAGGGGGGAATGCTGTGTTATGCGGGGTGCTCGGTTGTTCCCTCGTCATCCTTGTCCTCTTCCGCCTCCTGTTCTCCTGCTGCTTCCTCCATCCTCTCTCATCTCTCCTACATCCTCCCCCCTCTTCCGTTCCTCTTGCCTTTCACGTCCACCTCCTACACCTCCACCTCCTCTTCAATTGCAGTCTCTTTCTAATCGTCCCACCCGTCCTGCCATCTCGCCTGGGGATAGTTTATGCATGGCCTGGTGGGAATATCTGTAGCACCCCGCAGATGCGGATAAGAGTGAGGGGGCGGTGGGGACGTCGGCAGTCTGTGAGACTCTGGAGAAGCCCGCCGCAGGCGCCAAAGATTGACAAAGTATACATCGAGTCTGCCGCAAGCGCCGATGTTTTCGTGAAACCAATGTGGGCAGATCGCGGGTGGGTCGCGTGTGGGTCGCAAATGCGTCGCGGCTGGGTCGCGGGTGGGTTGCGGGTGAGTCGCTGTTGGGTCGCGGGCGGGTCGCGGGTGGGTCGCGGAGTGGGTCGCGCAGTGGGTCGCGCAGTGGGTCGCGCAGTGGGTCGCGGGTGGATCGCCGATGCCGTGGGCATCATGCGGTGCGGTCCTCGGGCCCATGTCTGCTCGGGCCCCGCTTGGGAGGCCAAGAGGTCCTCTCCATCCCCCTCTCTGTGTCCTCCTCTGCCTTGGGCGTCGCTTAATAGGGGGCGATGAGGCGATAAATGGGGGCAGAAGGAAGGGGCACCTCTTCGTCCTGAAAAACGCCCCCATCAGGGCCCTAAAGAGCCCCTTTTAGGGCCCATTTTCTGCAGCCCTCCCTGGCCCCCCCATTTGTCGCCCCCCCCTCATTGCGCGACGCACGGGACCTGCCAGGGAACGAGGTCACGGGGTGGTGGAGACTGGGACGAGCTCGTCGCGGTGCTCGTCGTCGTCATATCGCTCCATTTTGTCGGGGGGGCGTAAGAGCCAGCACAACACACGTTTGACGCCACGCCCCGGCCGCAGAGAGCTCAGTGCACGCCACAAGGCTTGGAGACCTGCACGATTAACGTTTTGCCTGGGTCAAGTCAGGGCAGCTGCCTGCAGGGAGGGCGGAAGGGGGTCCAGCTGAAAAGTGGCTGGTGCAATAGATTTGGTGCAATCGATTTGTGGGGTTGCAATACATTTGGGGCGTGCAATACATTCTGGTGCGCAACGCACCGCTGCTTGCAGTAGAATGCAATACCGTTCTCCGGCGCAATACATTTGCAAACTGATTGCCCAAATCTCTTGCACCACCCCCTTTCAGCTGGACCCCCTTTTGGGTCAACCCGCGTGGTGGATGGAACAGATCCGTTCCCCCCCGATCCCTTGGGGCCCGGGGCCCGCGCGCCATATCCACGGAGCTCCCTGATCTCGCTCGCTTTCTCGCTGACCCGAGAGGCACCGAGAGACGCCAACACGCCACGGAGGCATGAGATCAGGGCGTGTCCCCCTACAGGCGGAGCTTGTGCGAAAAATGAAAAATACTCAAAAATACACTAAAACATAGTCAAACATATTGAAAATCGTCCCCAGACTATTTCTTTACTATTTGGGAATATTCCTCCTGTAGAGGGACAAGCCCGACTTAAAGGTAGCACTCGGCAATCGGAAGCGCGCGGGCGGGCGCGCCTGAGGTCGGTGATCTGCGCCTTGATCTTGGCCATTTCGAGGGCCGAGGTCGTGCGAACGTCCTTACGCACGTCAATCGGAGGAATCCTCTTCATTTTCTCCGACATGCGATGGGCCCTGTACTCTGTAAGAATCACTTATGCAAAAAGGATGCTTGGACACATCGCCACTGAAGGCACAAAATGACAGTTGGCTGCTCAAGCCGTGATTGACATGTTGAACTGGATCGAAATAGCTCCTTCTGCTCAACACATCATTGTGAACTGAGAGGAGTGCCCAACAGAGCTCATCGCGGGCATGTCAGCAAATCAAGCACCAGCATAACAAACACTGTGGTAGCCAAGCCCCTGCTACGTCACGCACGCTCCACTTGAACCTCCGCATGGCTGAAACTGCGTCAACGATATTCGTGCAAAAGAAATCGGAAGTCGGAGGTGTGAGATCGAAGTGGGATGGACACCCCCCCACCGGGAAATCGGTTTCTGTTTCGTGTTTGTGTCGTGTGTGCGGACGAGGCGAAGCTGCGTGGGCGAGCGCGAGGAATGAGGCCTCTACTGCTAGGGCGCCGCCGGGACATTGACGGGAAGGTGCGGGGGTTGTTCCCGATGGTGTCCCAATGGTGTCCCGTGGTGTCCCGTGGTGTCCCGCGAGGTTCAGATGGTGACCCGACGGAGTCTTTGTGTTGTCCCGCTGGTGTCCCGATTTTGTCCCGATGGTGTCCCGGTGGTAAACCGATGTTGTCCCGATGGTGTTCCGTGGTGTCCATTGGTATTCGCTGTGTCCCGATGGTGTCCTGACGGCGTCTTGCTGGTGTCCCGATTGTGTTTACATGGTGTGCCGATGGTCCGATGGTGTCCCGATGGTGTCGGTGGTCCCGGTGGTGTCCCTATGGTGTCCCGATTAGTGTCCCGATTGGTGTCCCGATGGTGTCCCGATGGTGTCCGGATGGTGTCCCGATGGTGTCCGATTGATGTCCCGATTGGTCTCCCGATTGGTGCCCCGATAGTGTGCCGATGGTGTCCACCTGGTGCCTCGATGATGTCCCCATGGTGTTCCGATGCTGTTCCGATGGTGTTCCCACGGCGTCCACATGGTGTCTCGATGGTGCCCACGTGGTGTCCCAATGGTGTCCACATGATGCCTTGATGGTGTCCACATGGTGTCAAAATGGCTCCACGTATTTGCTCCACAATTTCTTCAGGTGCTCCATCCGATGGTGTTTCGATGATGCCCCGATTGTGCCCCAATGCTGTCCCAATGTTGTCCACATCGTGTCCCTACAGGGTTCACGTTTTGCCTGTAGTGATGCCTGTGGTGCCCCGATGGTGGGCCGATGGGTGCCCACATGGTGCCGCGACGGTGCCCCGATGGTGTCCACATGGTATCCCGATGGTGCCCCGATGGTGTCCCGAGGGTGTCCCGGTGGTGTGCCGATGGTGTTCCGATGGTGTCCTAATGGTGTTCACGTGGTGTCCTGATGGTGTCCCAGTGGTGCCTCGATGGTGTTCCGAGGTTGTCCACATCGTGTCCATCACGCATGGTAACTAATATCGTCACCATGCATCGCCACCAGTTCGCAAGCGCATCATCAGTATCGCCACAAACACATCCATCGCACTTATCACGAATTGGTTCCTCCCCCCCATCCGACGGATGGTCGCGTATCCTCACAAACACGATCATCGCACTTCTCATGAGTTGGTTCTTCCCACCCACCCGACGGGTGGATATGCGTACGGCGTACGGGAAATACGACACACGGCATGATACCACCCACTGCGCACCATCGTGGTCTTTGTTCGTCGGCTGTCATACCCCTCGAACACGTTAAATACAATATCCGCCACCGTGACGCGAGGCACTTGGGTGGAGCGTCGCCAAGTCCATTGGAATCCACAGTTGACAATACAAACCACTACCTCTAAATTGCCAGAGCCTCCGAGTTCCAAGCGCTCTTGGGGCTTCCCGCGTGTCCTCGCATGACTTTCCAAGAAGTGAGAAAGGCCCCGACGGGCCAACGAGGCCCCCCAAAAGGACCCAAAGACGGTCTTCGAGGGCTCCGAGTCGGTGGCGGAAAAGCCCTCCGAGACGCCCAAGATGGCCTGAGAACGGCCAGGGTGGCCTCACAGATGCCCTCCGTCAAAGAGCTCTACGGCGACAAAGAACGCCCCAAGATGCAACGCACACAGAATCCCAACAGTGCCCTTGACATTGTTCAGCGTTCTGGCCGATTGGCAAGTGTATACGAGGCAAAATGTCGGAGCAACGCGCGGTCTTATGCACAGAAGAAGAAAGGGCAGACGAGCTCGATTGAACTCCGCCCTGTCCGATATACTACCGGCACGTGTGGCCAGAGGCTGCGCGCGCAAGTGCGAGCGGCTGGAAGGTCGTCGAAAGTTCTTCGAGCGTCGCCAGCTGCAAGCAGAAGGCGACGAGGATCGCGGAGACAAAAGAGCGCACATGTAGGACGCCACGCCACGAAGTCCTGTCCCGTTCGACCGGCGCCGAGAGGCAACTGTCCGAGAAAAGCGCCAAGTGCACGCAGACAGCGTCGAGGTGCGAGGAGAAGAGGACGTACATCTAAAAGAACACCCCTCCCAAGAAGTCGTGCCCCGTTCCGCCGGGCAGAGTACTCCAACCGACGGACGCCGAGCGGCCAATGTCCGAGAGGAGCGCCGGATGGCGCTCCAGATGAAGGACACGACAATGAGGAAGATCACGCCTTCCTTCAAGTCTTGCCCGAGCCAGCTGGGGAATATGAATCCTGCGGACGCCAGCCTTCCCAGGGCACCTCGTGAAAGGCGGTGTGTGTGCCCGGCTGGCGGAGCCAAGACGGTCCCTGGAGAAAGCCACGCCGCTCTGGACATCCGTCGGGCCAGCAAGAAGAGAGGTAGAGTCCAGCCCAGGGCCGGTTGGTGTCCGTGCGGTCATTGCCGCTGCCATCTCGGAATGGCCCGAATCTGGCAGGCATACTTCGTGAAAACCTTCAGGCATGCGTTGTCAGTGTAGAAATACTGTCGAATTCACGCGGTGCTCAGAGCTGGGAGCAGGAAATACTTTGCAAAGACAACCTCTAGCGCTTCAATGTCAAAGCATCGAAGTCCAACCACACGGCGAGGACGCGTTCTTGCCGATTCTGGCTTCCGACACTCCAAGACGACCCTGTAGGCCCCGAAAATTGCCCCAACGCGGCCAACGAGGCCCGCGAAACGGCCCAAAGGGCCCCCACGACGCCCAAGATGTACCCCAAAGGTGAGCTAAACAAAGGAGCTCGAACTGGGTGTTCGAGCCTTCCGCCCCCCCCCAAAAAAACAGCATCATCCTGGGTGGATAATCGCCGTCTTGACGCGGGGGGCCCAGGATGCGAAAGCCGGCCAAACAAGACGTCTGGCCAGAAGGAAAACTCATGGGAGCACGGCCGCTCGAGCTGTGCGGCCTGGAAAGAGAGCGTCGAACTGCGGACGGGGAACTTCCGCTGAGGGACGCGCATCACATCACGCGCGCGGAACATAGGGCGCGCAAGAAAAGGCAGGCACAACTCTTACACCGTTGCGTCCAATTGCGATTGAAGACATACGTCTACTGTTCTGCAACTCTACGATCACACCATTGATTCCGTTGCTTCCACATCATCAGTCTGCTTAGCGTCACTGATCATCCAATGGGAGGGAAAACTTGTGCCGTAAGATACTTCGGCCCGCTGTCGCAATGGTCGGTTTGGTTCGCCCGCAAACAACAAGGTTTCCCTTTTGAACGGGTGCGTGGCCCAGGCTCTAAGCTCCAATACAATACTTCGCCATCGCCTTCGCCAGCTCGGCAAACCTTATTAATTGCGTTTGCAAACTCACATCTGAAAGGAAAAAGGAAAAAAGAAAAACACATGTAGTAGCCATACAGAAACAACTCATTGCACTTAGTTGAATTGTTGAAGCGGGGCGCGGTTCTTTACACTGATTACGGCAGCGCTAAGAAGCTGCGTTGTGCACTCTGGTTGGGGCGTTGTATGTGGTATACACAAATGCTGATCGCGATGCGATGGGAACTATGTTGTAGAAGCAAAAGGTCGGCCTGGCGCAAACTAACTGGAGCCAGCTATGGCGTGCAAAAGACACGTAGATGGCATACGTCATGTGGTGCAAACTATGTGGTCAACGCTGTGTGGCAATAAAGTAGGTGGTCAAACTGCGTGGTGAAATGCATGAATGCCCCAAAAAGAATTCTCAACTCAGCTGCTCGCGCAAGCACCCCACCCTGCCATCCGCCACCTACTGTGCACCCCCATGCGGCCGCGATTGCGGTGCCTCGATCTCTGCAGCTGCGCTAGCACGCGGAAGCTCGCTTGCTCGCAGAGCGGCCAACTGGTTTGACACAATCGATGCGGTCGCGGTGGCGCTTACGGATGGGAACTTCCCAACGTGTTTCTAACGCCGCACTGGCGTGCAGGCGCATCAGAGCGGGTCGGTGACTGGAGCGGGCGCGGTTCCACGATGACGTCCACAACGGGGACAACGGTTATAGAAACGATGGTGGTGGCGAAGAAGACAAGGCGAATGACGGCTCCGATGCTGGTGGCGGCAATGTCGTTGATATGAGAATGCCCAAGTGTCGGTGATGAAGGTGATTGACTGATGATTGCGGTAATGTCGATGTCATCGCCATCGTGGCGATTAGCGATGGCGATAAAGGCGGTGATGCGGCGGCGCTGACGAGGTAGATGCTGAGGAAGTGCGCGCGCGGAGATGCAAGAAGCCTGGCAGAGGTGGTGCTGAAAAACATGTGATGTTCATGTGTGACTGAATGGCTGTATTTTGAAATGCTTTGAACATTGACGGTGTTGGACGGAATTCGACATTCGCGGGGGGTGACACTATGTGATACGGATGCGTGCGCTGAGCGCATGCTGGATCAGCGCGGATGCACCGCGTGGTGAGGTTAGAATGCGGGTCCCGCGCAAGCTTGCTAAATGCGTATGGTCTTCCCATGGTTTCAGCACGTGCGCATTGGCGGACACTCCGTAAGATCTGGTAAGCAACAACCGAGGGTGTTGTTTGTCTGAGCTTTCATCTAACGCGTGTGCAAAACATATGCATTTGGTTACTGCGTCGGCATGTGCGCGCGCGTGGATTTTGCGATGAGTCTGCCGTCAAGGATTTTTGATCCAGTAGCTTTTAAGATAAACGACGAGTATTCGGGCATATAAGTACTTGCCAAGAAGAGGGGGGCTGGGGCTCATCGCACGCCTGGAACGATATGGATTCATTTGGAACATGAGCTATTCGGCAGAAGCGCGCGTACTGTGCCATACCCCAGGGGGTCGGGGCAAGGGTTAAGCACGGGCTGGGGGGGGGATCTGTGAACGAGAAAATATGTGGCGCTAGCTGTGCGGTGCAGTGCGACCATGGGCGGGAAGCGGGCGGAATCCCAGCGGTGAAGGGGCCCCAGGACACACAAATATATACACACTGATAAACAGATTCCCCATATATTCTCCCATTTTGTCTCCCCCCCCCCATTTCCCATATTTCCCCATATTTTCGGGGAGTCGACGATTGATTGTGTCTGTGTGTTTTTGTCCCCTCCTGAAGCGGTAGCACGCGAGCCAGGCTGCGCGCCTCCGACATCGGCTACGAGACGCCCATGCGAGGTCACTTCTCCTGCTGCTGAGCTCACTGGCCCTGCTGCTTGTCCTGGTCCCACCCAGCCCGCGCACGGGGTGCGCCCACGAGGCGAGGCGCCCACGGGCCCACGGGCGGGCACAGGGCGAGCCCACGGCGGGCCCGCCCGGCGCCAGGGGGCGGGGCGCCCACGGGGCGCCCACCGACCGGCCACCCACTCGTCACCAGCCTCCTCCTCCTCCTCCTCCTCTCTCCTCCTCCTCCTACTCCTCCTCCTCCTCCTCCTCCTCCTCCTCCTCCTCCTCCTCCTCGGCTATACGTAAGAGTGACCCTGGGTAAGAGTGACCTTTGGTGCGCGGCGTTTGGGGGGCCGCGTGGGGACCAAACCTGGGCGCGCAAGCCGTTGCTCCTGCTTCGTTTTCAGCCATCTGGGGACCCATCTGTGCCCGCACTAAAGGTCACTCCGGCGAAAGGTCACTCTTACGTCTAGTCGATCCTCCTCCTCAGGCGAGACCTGACGAGAGAACAGCACACCCTGAAATCCATGGGAGGAGGATCAGGGAACGGCAGAGTAACGAGGGCGCGGTCGCTACGGGTGCGAGTGGTCGGACCACGAGGGGTGCTCCCATTCGAGCGGCACCCTCCATCCGACAGCACAGACTCTGGCCGTCGCAAAAGTATGCGTGCCAGTTGCCGGCTCGTGGCAACCCTGGCGAGGCCACCCGCCGCCCACGAGGCGCCCACGAGGCGCCCACCCGCCGCCCACGAGGCGCCCACGAGCCGCCGCGCCACTGA
Source organism: Prorocentrum cordatum (assembly GCA_963575745.1). Lineage (NCBI taxonomy): Eukaryota > Dinophyceae > Prorocentrales > Prorocentraceae > Prorocentrum > Prorocentrum cordatum. The sequence continues at coordinate 324,888 of CAUYUJ010013080.1, read as the reverse complement.
CGGGCATCCAACTGGGCACGAGGCGGAACCCTGGCGGACCCACCCGGTTGCCTGTGAACGCATATGAGGGATGGAAAATGCAAACACTGTTTTAGAGGTCAACAAATCCACCCCCATGATTACCACCCCGACACGCGAAGTCGTTCAGTAACACGCCCAAATAAGGAATCGAACAGGGAATGGCTGTCTAATAAACGCCCAAAGCCGTTTAGTAAACGCCAGTTGTCCGGTCCGGGTGGTTGTTCCTCCCTTGATGTTTTTGGAACGCGTGAAAGGTGGCTCCTTTTCGATACTGGGTGGGGGCTCCCGTCTGGAATGGCAAACCATGGGTCTTTCGTCGTCCGCACAAGGGCGAATCCTGGGATCTCTGCAGTCCTCCCCCCCTTCACGACCGCATCACCCTGCTCATTACTCCTGTTCTTGAATCTCCCCCTCCTCTTCCCCTTTCACTACCACCTGATCCTTATCCTCATCATCACCAACCCTCATTATAACATTGCTTCGTAGGTCTCCTCCACCTCGGCATGTCTCTGCGTCGCCAACAGCTGCAGCTCCTCGCGCGCGCACTCGCGCAAGCAGCGGCGAGGGCCCCTCCAGGCCACCATGCGCGCAACATCATCCCCTTCAGTATATCCCCCCTCTGCATGTCCCTCCCACGCTCTCCCATCCCCCACCTCCCCACACCTCCCCACTAGCTCTCCTTTCCTCCATCCCCCTCGCCCCCTCCTCATGTCCCCTTATCCCCATTCTCCACACACAGACACACACACACACACCTTTTGGCGTCACGGCCTTGGGCGCGGCGACAGGGCGTAGAAGATCACACACACACACACACACCGCACACACCACACCTCCATCTTCATCCCCGAGCCCAAATAAAAGACCCCTAATCGCCCACGAACGCACGAAGGCCCCGACTCCCTGAGGACTGCAATCTATTGGCCGTGCTAGTTTGTTGTCACACGCTATTGGTGCCAGCGCATACGAATGACATGTGCATCCAAACGTATCCAAAGAAAACCGCTGCAGAGAGTGAACGCCAGCCGTACCCTGAGCAACTCCAGCACCGCGCTAACCCCCGAGTCCCGCGGATCGATATTAGACACCGCCGTGGTGGAAAATGTTCTGCATTGGTGCTGTCAACTCGACTGAAATTGGGCCGTGCTGGTTTCGCCATGCTCTGAACATGTTCAACGGTTTTCGACCACCAGTGCGAATAAGATGTCATGCCTTCCATGTGCCGTGGCACAATGCGCGGGCATGTTTCTGGGCTTCAATCCACCACCGTTCCTGCACGCAGTAGGCCTGTCAGAATGCTCGTCTGTGGCTTGTGCCTTGGAAGTTCTAGAATGATCCCGAGGGCACACCCCCTTCTCCCCGCACGCGCAGGGTCTGGAGACCCCCCCCTCTGAAATTGCTTCCTGCGGTGTTGTCTGCCTCGAGACGGCCAAGATGGCGTCCCAGACGACTTCCAGGCCAGCTGGGATGATACCAAGATAGACCAGGACAGCCTGAGGAAGCATAAGACATGGTTTTCCCTTAAGTGTGTTGCAAGAACGTGAGGTTCTCGTTTGCTTGGGCTCCCGACCTCCCAAGACGACCCAAGGGGCTTCCAAGACTTTGTGGCCCCGGAAACGGCAGGGCCGTTTTTTCACCGTTTCCAAAGAAAATTCCCTTGAAAATCGAAACGGCAAAAAAACGGCGACCGGAAACGGCAAAAAAACGGCTCCAGGATTGGAACCGGAGCCGGAACTGGTCAAAAAACGGCGACGGAACCGGTGAAACAACGGCGTCGGAACCGGCAAAAAAACAGCAAAACGGAACCGGTAAAAAAACGGCCTTGTCGTTTCCAGGGCCCACTAAGTTCCAAGATGCCTCCAAGACAGCCCATGAGGAGGTCCCCAAGAGAGCCCCGAGTCGGCCCAGAAGCACCTTCAGGTCGCCCAAGAGGTTCCCAAGAGGACCGCAGGACCGCCCTGAAGCGCCCCAAGAGGGCATCAACATGCAACATAACAGCCCCCAAGACGGCCTCAGAATGTTTCCGATGGGCCAGTCGCCCCCCTAAAACTGCCCGAGAGGCCCCAAGAGGCCCCCAAGAGGCCCCAGGAGACCTCAAGAGGCCGCCGAGAGGCCCCGCGGGAGGCCCCCAGGAGACCCCCAGGAGACCCCAAGAGGGTGACAAGAAAACCTGTACCTCCGGGTCCTCATTTTCTCCCTCGCCTCCTCCTCCACCCCCTGTTCTTCTTCCCTACCGCGCGGACGAAGACGTTGTCAGGAGCACGACCGTCCCCAGGGCAGACCACTCGCTGAACTGCCGCGGGGTGTGAACTCAACCTACTTCCTCCCAGGCGGACGATGACTAGGTCGAGTTTACGACCCGTCTTTATGAGGCCACTCGTCGGAACTGCGGCGTTCCCACACCCAGTCTCCTTCCTGCAGCAATGCTGCATAAGCACGGTGGCGGGGTTCGCCGCCGGCAGCTGGTGAAAACCCCTCATGGTCATCCGACGGCATGGAGACTCAGCAGGTTGAAGTAACAGACAGGGGACATCAGGGACACTATACGAAAACACGAACACACTGTAAACTACGGCCATCGAGCGCGTCGCGCGCGCTCAAATTCCAGCCAGCCCAGGCGCCACGGTATACCGCGGAATGGAGACTGCGCAGTGAGAATAAAGAGTCGCATGGCCGATGGCACCTTCTTGTACGATTAGCACACGCTCTATGGACATTTCATAGGGACGTCGCGATCTTGGAATTCGACCACAAACGCATGAATACTTCGCGAAATGGGATCATTCCACCGACGTGCGGCTCCCGTGGCGCACTCGTGCGTGTTGCCCTGGGGGAACGCAAGGAGGAGACTTCGGCGATACAGAAGGAATACAAGCAAGGAGAGCGAGCATGCGGGAAATAGGAGCAAGGAGGATAAGCATGCGGGAGCGAGAACGACGATAATGCGGAAGAAATGATATGATGGCGGCGCAAGGGTAAGAGAGAACAGGGCTTTGGGGAGCTGGAAGACAACTCTCAAAAATACCTACGGCAAGACGTCACCGCCAGGTGACCTACTTGGCTGAGCGTGGTGCAAACGCATCGACCTGATGGCCGAGAGTCGATGTACAGCTCTCTCGACGTGACTTAAGTTTGAAGGCCCGCTTAAGGAAGTTGCCAAACATCTCCACATCACTGCAACATACAAAACATAATGTGCGCCCACGTTGGCAAGCTGTTGTTTTCCCTTCCTGGGTAACGGACGTTGCCCGGGGAGGGGGGCTTCGGGCGGGAGGGTAACGGTAACGGCGGCCGCGGCGTGCACCCGCCAGGGTGCGTCCGCACCACAGGCGCATCACTCACCTGTGTGTGCCACATTCCTTGTGCACGCGACAAAGCCCAGCGCCTGCGTGCAACACAAAGCCGCCTGTGTGCACCACAGTGTTTCCGTCCACCACAACAACCACGTGCACCGCAACATCACGTCGCTTATGTCCACCGCAGTGCCCGCGTAAACTGCAATAGCCTTGTGCGCAACAGCGCTCGTGTACACTACGTTGCCTGCGGGCACCAGGGCGCTTGTGTACACCACAGCGCCTGTGTACACCACAACAACCATGTGCGCCGCAACGCTTGTTCACGCCACAATGTCTCCGTGCACAACCGCGCATGTTCTACACCAGCAAGCCAAACGTATCAGCGAGCACACTCGTATTTGCGAGGCTTCTTTGCGTGGATCGCCACACATCACGGAGGCCCTCAAAACTTGTCATTAATCCCCTCCTATTCCACCTTGTCCTCCTCCTCCTGCGTCTCCTCTTCCTTCTCCCTTTCCTCTCCTGTTTCGGCGGTCCTGGCGGCCTTCGTCGAGGGGGGGAATACAAAGCGGGAAAAGGGCAGCAGGAGGACCAAGAGGAACACCAACAGGAGGAACAGCAGGAACTTCACGACGGGGTCGAACGCTCCAGCGCCGTCGGTGTTGGTTTCTGACACCGCGTGGATCGCTCATTCTTGAACGATATCCGCTCCCAGAAGACTCTGTAACCCCTCGACCCCATCTTCGATATCGATGTCGCGCTGTGGGTTCGTTTCTGCGGGCCCCGGGGCCCGAAACGGGCCACTGCGTCGCGTTCAACCTCGAACGCCCGCTCAAACGAAAACCCCCGACCCGCCACCCTCTGAGCAGGGCACCTTGACAATGCATCCGCCCGACCCACGCGCACCGCAAAACACTGGGGGTCGATGCACACAAGAACCAGCCGCAAGGAACCCAACCCTGGAATCCGCCGAAGTCTCTCAGTCCAGGGCTGGGCTTGCCCTGGCGACTGGCATTCTGGCCATACGAGAATCGGCGGTGGACAAACCTCCCTTTAGTAAACCTCCCCTTAGTGAAAACGGCCTGGGACCGAAACCGACGGACCTGGACCCGCAAAAATGACAGCCGCGACGCCCTCTCGCGAACCGAAAACGGCCAATTCCTTAATCGACGTGTCAGGGTAGGAGGTCTATCCACCTCCGAGAGAAAGGAAGCAACAGCTGCCCCCTCATTCGTGACATCGCGGTCTCCTGGCTGACGCATTGGTGGCTGGCCGCGAGGTGCCTCCCTTTCCCTTCAACGGGTGCCCACCGCGGCCCAAGGAGTGCGAGCCACCTGGACCTCGTCGCGAGGCGTTCGTGGGGCACCTCGCTCGAGAGGCCCAATAAAACGGCGCGAAGATCGGGACAAAATCGGATCGGGATAACTCGAAATCTCTGAGAATCGGCGGGTTTGGAGGATGTATTGGGCGCCGCGGCCGCTCCAGAGCGTTCCGGAACGCTCTGAAAGCGCTCCGGAACGCTCTGGAGCGATTTATCCTGATCCTAGCCTTGTTTTGACCAACCTGGCCTCCAGAGCTGTTGGGGTCAAGAGACCGAACTCGTACCCGGACGCGGCAAAAAAGTCAGAGCGCACCTGCGAAACCCCCTCCTTGAGGCGACCATTGATACTGCTCTGGCTGCTGGGGCCAAACACCGGAGGAAGCTAGTCTCAAAACGACCACGTCGCGTGGACGTTTAACATCCACGCCAAAAACAAGCTCTGACGAGACTCGTGGCTGATACCCAGACGTTTGCCCAATATCTTCACACCGCTGCAAAATACAATGCAACATGTGCACCCGCGTTGAAGCCCTCGTCGTCACCTTGATTTGGTCTGGGACTGAGTATGCCCATTTTCTCGGGGACCCCTGGTCCTGTGCGTCTCCAACATTTCGGCGTGCGCCTGGCTATCCTCATCAGGACCTGCCATAGCCAACCATACGGGACAGGCCGACGCCGTCACGGAGAGCGTGGACAGCTCAGGTGCGTGCGTCAACCTGGGGCCTGGCCCATGGTCTTCAAAGCTGGGAGGAAAAAACTTATTGGGCTGTCTCGGGATTGTGATGGCGGCTCTCCAGGACTTCCGTGGGCCCTCTTTGGGCACCCTGGGCGTATCTTGGGCCATCTTGTGTCCCTCTTTCGATGCCTCGGAGCTCTTTCGGACCGCCTGGGGACACTCGAGGCCGTCTCCGAAGTCTCTCGGAGGTGTTTTAGGGCCCACTTGGTGCCCTGTTTGACTGTCCTGGGGACCTCGTGGGCCGTCCTGGAGCTTCTCTGGCAGTCTTGGGGCCAGCTGGGGAGTCTCCTGAGACTAGATTAGGTGGCTTGGACCGATACTGGGTCCATCTTGGGCTTTCCTGGAAGCTGTGACGTCCGACGATGAGCGAATCTGCAACAATGGAGCCACATTCCTGACAACACGAAGTGCTGACCCCTGGTGTTATCGCGGGCTCCCCTGGAAGCTGCCCCTCCCTCTATTCTCCGCCTCACCCCCAGTGCCCTCTTCCCCCTCCGCCTCATCCCCGTCCTTTGCCCCCACTTCCCAGTGTTCGGTTGGGCCATCTGTTGGCCTCGGGGGCCGTCGTGGTCGCTTTGGGGCGATCTTGGAGACATCGCGGGCCGTCGTGGACACCCTCCAGTCTGGAAGTCCGGATGCCTTGAAAGCGAGACTTGACGATGAATGGGTTGCCGTCGAGGGCCTCTGGAGCGTCCGCTGAGCCCTTCGGCAAGCCTCTGGCGAACCTATTCGACAAGTCAACTTCGGGGTATCTTTGCCGTCTTCAAATCGTCTCGAGACACTTGGGAACCTTTTGAAGGCGCCCTGGGTGTTTCTATTAAGACCTCTTGAAGATACCAGGCCGAACAACTCATGACATTGATAGTCTCCGTGGCTTTTGAGAGAACTGTGCGACAGCCATGTAGCCAGCTGGAAAGACCTGCAAACATCCCTCGATGTGCTTTCGCCAGCTTCCGCGGAAGAGGGAGCAAGAAAATAATCAAGGATCAAATATCAAATCCTATCAGAATGGCCAACGAATGGTAGGGCCAGGAGAGCGCCGGAAGCGACACGCACACCGATGGTTCCCAACAACGACTCGCAATGATTGTGCATGAAACAGATGGCGAGCCATGAATAACCACAGAGCCGCAACTGGGCTGCAGCTTAAGCCAGAAAGGCGATGGAGGAAGAGAGGAATAGGGGGAGGAAAAACCTTGGCACTCATATCAGGTCGGGCATGTCCCCCTACAAGGGGGTTTGGGACGAATAATGAAGAAAGCCTAAGAACTACTTAAACATATGCCAAGTATCATACTATATATACACACAGAAATGCGTTCCCAAACTATTGTTTTACTTTTTTTTATATTCCCGCCTGTAGAGGGACAGGCTGGCCTCAAGAATAGGGGGAGACAAAACCCTTGGCACTAAGATGGTGCAGATCTGATTGTTCCGACGTGCCCGCCACCCAGACCCTCGACCAACATGATCAGTGACAATTATGGCCGGCCAGGCAGTCTCCTTCTCGGTGTTCACGGAGAGCTCCGCCGTCTCTTTCGAGGTCTCGATGCAGGGAGGCAGAACGGAGGGACTCCCTTTCCCTCCTGATCATCCTTGTCCACCCCGTCGCCGTCCTCTTCCCAAAATGCCCCTCCTCGTCTCCGTTCTTCGCCATGTCTGCACGCTGCTCTCTCGGTCCTCATTCCACTCTCGGCCCTCAGACTGCTTCCTCCTTATCAGAGTGAGGGGGCAGAACGCTCACTCACTCTCCCTGGGTGCGTGGCTGAAGCGGGACTCCGCGATGCGGATTATTGCTGTTGTTGCTGCAGTTGCTGTTGCTGCTGCTATGTGTGTTGTTGTTGCTGTTGTTGTTGGCAGCTGTTGTTGTTGCCTCCTGCTCCCTTCATCTCTCCTTCGACCCGCCGCCTTCGGGACTGTGTTGCTGTTGGTGCTGCTGTGATTGTGGTTGTTGCTGTTATTGTTGCTGTTCCTGTTGCTGCTGCCGTTGTTGTTGTTGCTGCTGCTGCTGTTGTTGTTGTTGTTGTAATTGTTGTTAATGTTGTTGTTGTTGTTGTTGTTAGTAGTATTGTCGTTGCTGTTGTTGTTGGTTGGTCGGTCGGTCGGTCGGTCGGTTGGTTGGTTGGTTGGTTGGTGCTGTTGTTGGTGTTGCCCTCTGGCTTCCTTGCCGTTGCCGCGATGCGGAGTATTGTTGTCGTTGTTGCTGTTGCTGTTGCTGTTGTTGCCGTTGTTGCTGCTGCTGTCGTTGTTGCTGGTTGTTGGTTGTTGGTTGTTGGTTGTTGTTGTTGTTGGTGTTGCCCTCCTGCTTCCTTCAGCTCTCCTTCGACCCGCCGCCTTCAGGAGCAGGGAGAGGCGGCAACACCACCATCAGAGACCGCCGGCGGGCGGAGCCTGCCGGGGCTGTCCCCCTGTCCCCCCCCCCTGGTGGGCACAGATGTTCCACCACCACTACCATACGTAGGACGGGGGCGAAGGGAGGATGAGGAGGTCTTCCTCCCCCTCCTCATCATCGTCCTCCTTCCTCCTCCTCCTCATCCTCCTCCTCCTCCCTCCTCGTCGTCCTCCTCATCGTCCTCCTCGTCGTCCTTCCTCCTCCTCCTTCTTCTCCTCCTCCTCATCCTCCTTCTCCTCCTCTTCGTCCTCCTGTTTCTCCTCCGCGTCCTCCTCCCACTCCTCCTCCTCCTCCTCCTCCTCCTCTCCTCCTCTCCTCCTCTCCTCCTCTCCTCCTCCTCCTCTCCCTCCTCCTCCTCCTCCTCCTCCTCCTCCGCCTCCTCCTCCTCCTCCTACCTATGGCAGTGGTGGTGGAGAATGAGCCCATCACCCCCCTCTTGCTCGAGCCACCCCCTGTCCCAGGCTCGGGGAGGCATCGTGTACCTCCCTGCTCGCCGAAGGTGGCCCCCCTGGCGGTGGTGGTGCCGCTTCTCCTTCCCCCAGGTCCCTCCTACCGGAGGCGATGCGGCGAACACCTGCGATGGACCGCGGACGAGCCGACCTCAGAGCAAGGGGATGTGTCCAGCAACGTCTGCTTGGATGCGTCACCCCTCACCAGTCTCGTATTCATCCTCCCTCCAGCCCTCCCCCTCCACCTTCTCCACATATTGCTGGTCCTGTTCATGGTTCTACTCCTGCTGCCCTTCAGCATGCTGCCACCTGATTCCTGATCATGCGTCCTTCTCCACGTTATCCCTGCTCATCCTGACCCTCTTTCTGGTCGAGGCAAGGGTTTGCGTGTCGCCTGGCTACTTCGAATCATCCATTTATTGGGGAAGTGTAAAGACCTCTTCAGGGAGCCTTCAGGGGGCCCACAGCCGCGAGTTCTGGGCGATCCTGGGATGTGGTGCGTGTTGCCGCAGACCTCGTCGGGCTTCCTGAGATCAGGGGGCCCATAAGATAGACCAAGATGGCCCTGAACAGCCCCTGAGACGCTTCACTTGGCTCCGAGATGACACAAGAGGCCCCCAAACAAACTACGAACAAGGACCTCGAGATGCCGCCAACGAGGGCCCCGAGAGGCAAACCTCATTGATCGGCCTCGCAGTCAAGCCCCAAGACGGCCCAAAGAGGCGAAGTTCGACAGACGTCAACATTCTCTCAGTTTCGGTCTTCTGACGCTCCAAGGCGGTCGAGGAGGCCCCCAAGACGGCCACAAAACGGCCCACGAGGCCCCCAAGCCTCAAGACGGTTCCAACACGACCAAAAGGTCGCCGGACGGCCCCAGGAGGGGAAACACGGAATCCCACCAGCCCCTTAGGGCGTGAGTTGTTTAGAACATTTTCTCTTCCAGACCCACCTCCTCAGGGGGGGCGGCCACCTGGGCCTGGACGGGGGAGGGCCGCGGGTAGTTAGAACATCAAAGATGGCCTCGGCGATAAACATGTTGACCACATGCTGGCTGCCCGGGGGAGGGGTCTAATCGAGCAACTCCCCTTTTCTGATCGAGCTTTCGAAACGGTCACAAGATGGCCCACAAGCCTCCCAAGACTGCCCCAAGAGGGCCCCAAGAGGCGCCCAGGATGCCCCAGGATACCCCCACGATCAAAAGGCCCCCGAAGGCTTCCCCAAGGCACCCAAGACGCGCCAAGGTGCTGATTTTCTTTGTCCTCCTATTCCTCTTCATCGTCCTGCTCCGCTTCCTCCGCATCCTCCTCCTCCTCCTCCTGCTCCTGCTCCTCCTCCTCCTCCTCATCCTCCTCATCCTCCTCCTACTCCTCCCACACCTCCTCCTCCTCCTCGTCCTCCTCATCCTCCTCCTCTTCCTAATCCTCCTCCATCTCCTCCTGCTCTGGCTCCGATTCCTCCTATCCTCCCCCTCCTGGGGCACGATGTCCTACCCAGCCATGTATTACACTGCGTGGTTCTCCACATCCCTGATCGGTGCAACTCGTCTGGGCATCGTGCCTGGATAAGCTGGCGGAGGCTACGCGAAGCGTCCAGAAGTACATCTGAAACTGTCCACCCACAGATGGACCCAAAATCGCCCGGAGGCCCCAGAAGCGCCCCCGCGAGGCCCCAAAAGGACAACAGAGGGCTCCCAATAATCTTTCCGGAAGAGTCCCCGACCCCACGAGTGGCATCCTATGCACCCAAGAGACCTCTGACCCACACCCGAGGGCAAGAAAGCGGGATGAGCCGAAAGCAAATCGATATTTACACGTATATACATATATCTATATATGTGTGTATATATATATATACACGATGTATAGAAATACGTGGTCCTGCTCTCACATCCTGCTCTTGCTGGACAGCTGTTCATAACGAGGCCTCTGCTCCCACTGCCCCTGTTCCTCCTGCACCACGTACTCCGCTTCATCATCGGCCGTCCATGTTTCTCCTGCATGCTGCTGGGTGGGTTCCCACCCGTAACGTCAGACAGCCCGCGCGCGGGCGGGCAGAGAAAAAGCAGCCTCAAACACGCTGCCTCGCAGCACGAGCGCTCTGACGGCAGCGATGGGATGGTCCATGAGCCCCACGGGTAGCAACACAACACCATTGAATACCCCTCCATCCAGCTTCATCGTCACCCGCCTAACCAAGAACAGTACAGCCGATACGACGACCAACAAGCCGAGCAACTGGGCAAAACAGAGCTGTCAGCAGCAAGCTCCGCCAGGCTGTGAAACCTGCAAGTCGCCTTACGGAGGGTCAGCAAGAGCGGCTGGAGCGCAGACTGATGCATGTGAGGCAGCTTCCCCTCGGTGGAACCCTTGGCCCCCGTCGTGCGGGCCGCGCCCCTGTAAGGGCGGGGGGGGGCTCTGGATGGCGCCTGCGTCTGTTTGCCCCGTGCCACCTCCGCCGGCCAGGGCCCCCGCGAATACAGAGTAGCACGCAAGGGCAGGAGCCCGGAAGGCGACGAGACCGCCCGGGGGGCCTCGCTCAGATGACAGAGCAACTCTCGAGGGAGGCGGGAGCACCACAGCGCACGCTGGAGCTGCCCCCCCCCACCTTCCTCAGGTCGTGCTCCGCCGAGGTCACGGCGTCGGGCACGAGCCCATTGCCAGGGGCGACGTGGAGGGAGGGCTCGCTCCTCAACAGTCAATGGCGCGGCGGCCAAAATGGCCTTGGCTGCCGCGCTGGCGACCTGCACTGGCCACCCCTCGCTGCGTGCAGGGCGGGATGGCACAAAGAGGAACGGGAGAGGCAACGCCAGTAATGCTTACAAGTGCCCCCGGAGTATCCAATCGTCGAAACTGAACCGCTGCAGACACCAATCGGGACCCACAAACCATTTCCACTACAAATGCACCCCTTGGCGCGGGCGCCGAAATAACTGGGGCGCCCAGCGCGTCGACAAACATCAACTGCAACAGGACATGCATGAATATCAGCCAGCGCTGACACCAAATAGTTAGGAGGACAGGAGGACGAGAGGAATATGGGAGGATGACGACAGGAGGACAGGAGCAGGACGGGAAGATGACGGGAGGAACAACATCAAGCAAGCGGAAGCAAGCAAGCGGAAGCAAGCAAGAGCAAGCATAGGACTGGCCATTGGGAACAGCTGGGGGGCGCCATTGGAAAAATTGGGCGGGCCACTTGAAAAAAGGAGGGGCTAAAGACAAATTGCTTATGATGAGCTAGGACTCCTTTGGGGCAATCCTAATTGGATAACCTTTCGCGAGCCTCTATCGACTCACGCGTGGCTAGAAACGGCACCCTACGGACATCCCATGGGTGCTGCCTGCTATGTAAACACCGCCGGCCTTCTCAGTTGCCTAGTTCTTGTCGAGCGCGATGTCTTTCGAATTCCAGCCGCGCGCATTGTCTCAAGACCGTCCGCGCGGTGCTACGATTGGCGCCAACACAACACCGTGCAGCCTGCCAGGCCGCATGCCTTCATGGCCCGCTGGACTGCCAACCTGGTCAGCTGCCACCTCGCACGCGATTCAAGATGCCTCCTTACATGGTTTGGTCAACCACGTCCTGACATCGACGGACCTCCTAATCGCGGGCTTGATCCAGCCACCAAAGTTACCGACATGGAGCCCACGACCATAGAATGCCCCAACCGCCTTGGGCACTGCATCCACATCGCGTTGCTCACGCAAAAAAACGGTGGGTACCGCTTGATGGTCGCGTCGAGTGCTGGCGGCATCGGCGGCGCGAATCACCGGCTTCGCCCGCCCCGCCTTCCTTTTCCACCAGCGCCCACGCAGGCTGCGCCGCATCGAGCGTTATCGAAAGACGTTCGGCCTACGGCGCGCGGGCGTCGCGCGAGCTTCGCGGCAAAATCTTCCCACTGCGACGCTCTTGAGCACAAAGCGGTGGTAACTCGAAAGACGCGCGCGAACGCGCGAACAACCAAGACGGGACGCCGCCTTTCTCACTGCTTCGATCTAAATCTGGAACTGTCAGAACCTGCTTCGCAAGGACATGCGCGCGAAGTCCCGCACGAAACGCTCGCTTGGCAATTTGCCCCAACCGCGCCCGACCCTGGCACGAGCCTGTTTTGCGGGGGAGCCCCTCGCTGTGCGAGAAAGGCAGACTGTTCGATTGCATCGAGCCTGCCATTCTCGGAAGTCGCGCTCGAGACGCCCATTCCCCAGGTTTCCCCAACCGGCTTCGGACCTGCCTCGATATTGTGCCCCGGGCCCCGGACAAGTCCCGCGCGACGCATCCGCTTCTCAACGCGCTGGACAGATGTCGACGCGCGCTCGAGACTGCGTTTCGAGGGAATCCAGCGCGAGGCGCCCACTCTTGCATCATTTGGAGCCAAGTTCGAATGGTTGGAACAAGTTTGCGAAACTTGGATCGATCCTTGTGGACAGAAACTGCGCGCGCTTCGCCGTCTTGGAAAAGCCAGTTCATCTAGCGCCACCCGGACTTCCTCGGAGGCGCAAGCCCGTTCCCCCCCCCCCGCCCGAGCTGCGACGCCCCCGCCACACTGCGCCAGGCTCGGCGCGCCGAACGACGGGGCCTCGGATCCGCGCTGCGCCAGCCTATGAAAACAAAGCGATCTTCTACCGCGGCTCAGTCCGCCGGCCCCCTCGCGGGACCGCCGCGCATCAAACTGAGCCCTAGTGAAAAATACAGGAAATCCGCGCGAGAGGGGGGGGGCGCCCAATGCGCCGCGCCATGATCGCGCGCCCCGTTCCCGGGGGGGCGCGGGGCGCGAACCTGGCGCGAAATGCGCGCCCCCGAAGCCAAGACCTGCCAAGTTGCGCACTGTTCGCGCCCCCCGAGGCCACGGCCCCCAGTCTATCACGCACTTGCCGCGTCCCCGAGGCAACGAACCTTCGTGAATTACGAAACGCATATTCGCAATTCGTAAGTTACCCAAAACCGAAGCCATGGGCATTCGCAAATTACACCTCGTTCGCACTGCCGAGGCGAAGAATGCTTCGTGGCGCCCGAAGATGGTTCCAAGACGACCCAAGAGGGCCCCGAGAGGCCCCGAGAGCGCTCCAAGAGGCCTCCCAAAGAGCCCCAGGAAGCCCAAAACCGTCGATTGCACGAAAGTGCGTGAACGATGTTGTTATTCTCGCCATTTCGGCAAAGCGACGCTCCAAGACGACTCGGGAAGCTTCCCAGACCGCCTCAAGACACGCGAAGAAGCCTCCAAGAGGGCCCCAAGACGGCCCAAGAGGGCTCCAAGATGGCCCGCGGCGCGCTCAAGACGGCCCAAGAGGGCCCCCAGGGGCCCGAGCAGGAAGCCACGGACCGAAAATTGTACATTTGCGCCCCGAAGAGCTCCCAGGAGGGATGCCCCAAGAGGTCGCCAAGAGGCCCCCAGAAGCCAGGGGGGAACATGCGCCATGGCAGCGCCGAGACGCACCGACACGGCTCTGATATATCCTGTTTCTGATCGACAGGGGACCCGCGGCGGGGAGAGAAGCCCTCGCGGATGCTAGATCTTCTCGCCTGACCTCCAAGCGACGACGTCGCCGCGCTTCAACCGTCGTGAGCGCCGCCCACATAGTGCACCATGCAAACCTCTCCATGGTAGCGCTGTTTCCCGATTGCACATCCACTGGAGCCAGCGGCGACATCTGGTGCAAAGAGCCTTCTAGCTGCAATCGGTCAGTTTCGTTGGGGGTCCACATGCCTCGAAATGTCGATTAAAAAAAAACAAGCTTATCAACAAAACATGGAAAACCTCGGGTAGTCGCGCGTTCCTTGCACTGCCGAGGACAACTGGGCGTGGCCAGCCACCGCCATAAACAATAATGTCCAAGAGTCTCTGCCGTCGGCAAACTGACCAGCTGCGAAAAAAAACGCTCCAGGACAAGTAGGATCGCCTTCGTCGTCGAAAAGCTGTGCAATGCCAGCTCGTTCGCCCCGAATGAAACTTCAGTGGCTGAGATATACAATGTCCGATGATGGCGCGCTTGACCACGTGCAGCACGGCATTTTGCGATGCGAGGGCCCTCCGACGGCCTCATGCGCGATATAGTCGCACAGCGACAATGACTCGGATAGAAACAAAAAAACATTGGACAATGCATCGCGTAATGTGCTCTTGCCCTGTGCTTTTAAACCGGTGCAAGTGTCCTGCCGTCCGCCAAACAAATGTTACTCAACCCGCGCATTGACTGTGGTCGGTCCAAGTGCTGCGCCTTCGCCTTGCATCACGCCCAAGCATCTGCAGCGCCTAGCGATGTGAGCCTCCAACTAAAGGCAGAAGACGGGCAGCAAAAGCACGGACACATTGGTACCCTAAATGAGGACGCGCATCCTTATCAGGCGCGTAGGCTATCCAGGCAGCCGCCCACGAAAGATACATCTAGCAGCTGCTCTGGTGCCGGTGGCCCCTCTGGATCAGTGTTGTCGCCCACATCTGAAAAAACAAGCGGTGCCAGCCTCAAGCACCCCGCACATTACCCTCGATCGCCCTCCGTGGTTTCACGAAAGACAACGTCCGCCAAAGAGCTGTCAGGGCGGGAGCAGCGTTTCGAGCGCGCAAACGGTTGATCGCCACGGTCGTCGGCCACCCCAACATGCGTGTCCCGACGGCCCTCAATGAGCAATGCCACAATATGAGGTACTTCGCGTAGCTCGTTCAGTGCTCCGGTCTTGATAACTGAAAGCAACCATGGGCAGCTGGAAACTTGCGGTTATGCAGGGTGGGATCCTTGCGGTCATCGCCCCCGCTCGTCGGAATGACATGATACATGGTCGTGGAAAAGAATGTCGCTTTCAAGACGAGAAAGTCGTCAACTGCAGTGAACCCGCGTTTCTTGTATAATTGGATTGGGCCCGATGCCACCTGCACAAATTGGGCAGGGACTCGCGGATGCCGACCACCGCATTGTGTACCTTTGAACACTAGGCGAAAGTATCCTGACCACTGCTCGTGCTGGCGCATCTTTCAAAATTGGCTCACAATCCCATTAAGCGAAATAAAGCGGTTGTTCGCCGGGTAGGCAGCTCACCCTTCCTCTTTATACCAGGAGCTACAGATCCATGTGCCCATTCAATTGATTCTGGCTGATGGATGCTGGACTTGCCAATGATGGCCCCATAAAGTCGTGAAGGTAAGGATGCGTGCCCAGCTAGTCCGTCCCCAGAAACCATGTCGCGTCCGAGTGGATTCAAGCGCCAAACTTCCCGGAACATGCGCCTTACTTGCAAAGGTGTTGGTATCAAGTCTGCATCGAGTGGCGCATGGCAGCACTCGTTGAGAAACAGCTTGTTGCGCTGGAATTGGACTTGTTCGGGAATGCATCACCTCGGCGTCCTCTGTCTGCTAGAAGACCCAGACGATGGCTGCCTGTTCCTGCGCCTCGCCTTCGATTAGAAGCCCGTCCACATCACAAAACCGAGGGTGCTTCATTGCTCGGCCAAGTCCTGCCTCTGCAACGTAGTAGAACCGTCAACAGACTCCATTCGTAACACTTGTCACCGACCTCCGCATACGCTGCCATATCCGACCCCCCCTTCTGCACTGCCATATCCGAACCTACCTTTTCAGGGTGCAGCGCACAGCGCGATCAACATTGACAGACTGCTTGGCCAAACCCAACGTCGGAGGCCTGGAAATTGGCACCAACACCAAGACAAAGGGTTGCCTCCACAGGGGGAAGATGATCCTAGATTTTCGGCGTTGGTGGTAATAGTTCGGCCACCTTGGAAGCCAGAATATTACCACCATCACCGAGATCGGGATCTTCTTCCCCCGGTGGAGGCACACCGCCGGAATTGGTGTTGGTGTCGATCTCTAGGCCTGCGACAACGTATGGCCATAGAGCTCCGCAGTCCTTTGACGCAATCTGATCTTTCAGAGCTCGGGGCGCGCCCCGCGGCGCCGCCCGCCGCCTCCCCCCATCCTCCGCCCACCTCCTAATCGGCCCCGAGCTTATCCCCGCCCCTGCTGGATTGACGAGCCGACGGCCCTAGGGCTGCGCCCTCAGGAACTGAGGGGGGTCCTTCAGACCGGCATCGACGCAAGGTGATGCCGGCCATAGGCAGGAACCTGTTCCAGGCTGGTGACCTCCGCCGTCTCCCCCCCGCCACCCCGCCGTCCCCGCACTCCTGAAGAGGCCCCAGGACACACAAATATAAATACACACAAATCAAAAGATTCCCCATATTTTCCTATATTTTCTGGGTTTCTGTCTTCCCCCCCACTTCCCATATTTTCCAATATTTTCTTGGGAATCGAACTCCTCCCTTCTCTGGCCTCTGGCCCTCGCCTCGCTCGCCAGCCGGGCCCTCGTCCGGCCCCCTCCCGTCGCTGCTGCGGGCGCCCGCGGGGGGAAATGAGAAGGGGCGGGCCTGCTCGGAAGGCTCGGGAGTTCCCCGGCCTTCTGGGGAGTTGTCGAAGCCTTCCCCGAAGACACCAGACGCCTCTCAGAAGGCCGAAGACCCTCTGAGAAGCCCCGCCGCACTCTCAGAGGGCCTCATCCCCCTCACTTCCCCCCTCGCTCGCCGCCGAGAGAGATCGGGCGAAGGTGAGAACGCGTAATTACGGCACGCTCCTGCCGTGACGACCGGCAGAGCTGAACCATCTCGCGTCTTGCCGCTGGCGCGGAGCGCTCGCTTCGGGCTGACTCGGGGCCGCTGGCGCCGTTCTGGATCGCTGCCGCGCCGACACGTCACTGGGAGGCCACATACCGACGATTTCGAAAGGTGGGGTTCACTTCGCTCGGAACTTCTGCGCGAAGGGAACCCACCTCCCCCTTTAGAAATCGTGGGGTTGTGGGGTAGGTTCGCATGTCCTCCTGGTCACGAACTAGCGCAGCGGGATGGATGAGGGCAAGACGAATCAACACCGAGTCGGGAAATCGGATCGGGTCGGAACATGCACATTGAACCAGGGGGCTGCGGCACGGAGTCGGACTCGAATCGGCTGCGCCAGGATGCGAAACCGCGCCACGCAAACATCGGGCCGCACCGCATTGTCGGAGTATCGAAATCGAATCGATTCGTGCCGGCCAAACTTGGCATCGAATCTAATCGATCGGATCGAAATGGACCCAAGAGGGAGGGGGGGAGAAGAGAGAGCGAGCAGGAGAGGGGGGGGATGAAGAACTCACCAGCCCCGCGCCTGCCAGGCATGAGAGGAGGCACAGGCGCCTGCCAGGACCTGTACGTCGTGATCTCCGCAGAACGTCGATCGCCGGGAGATCGGCATGGCTCGACCTAAACGGTGCTGTCCGTCTTCATTGTGTGTTTGGCTGCCCCTCGCGCTGTTTTCTCCCCGCCCTTGCTGCAGACCGAAGCCGACACGAAAACGACCCGCAACAAATCCCCCTGACACCGCTCAGGTCGGGCCCAGGGCCTCGACCAGGTCCCCAGGACCCGCTTTTCGGCACGAGCCCTCCTTTGGCGGCCAGCCTGGGGGGGGAAGCGACTTCCACGATTGTGCTTTGAGGAGCCGAGGGAGCAGCCAAATTCTTGATGAGGATCCGGATGGATTTTCCAAGGTGACTGGACGTTGCTGGTGCTTGAGCTGCTCCATGATGCTGATGCTCAGCCAGGCCTTCTCAGAAGCCTCGGATGTCCCCCGGCCTCCGGAGAAGTCTCCTTGGCCTTCCCAAGCAGACGCAGGGAACCTCTCCGAAGGCCCGGGGCCTCCTGCGAAACCCCGCCGCCTTCTGCAAGGGCTTCCAGAAGCCGAGGGTAGCCCAACCGCGCCCGCCGTGGCTACCTCACGACGCGAGGGGGAACTGGGTTCCCCGCGCCCCCCGCCCCCTCCCCGAGGAGTCCGGGCTGCCGTCGGAGGGGGGGCAGGGGGAAGAGGAGCACCCCAGCCAAGACGAAGCCAGGGCGACGATCAAATCGGGTGAGGATACGTCGAGAATCCGCCGACCCCTTGTGGGTCTCTAGGCGTGTGAGATAGTCCCCCCCCCATAATCCCCCCCCCAGGGACCCCAAACCGGAGATTTGACCCCCCCCCCCCGGGCCCAGTACGAGCGCGTCACGGGGCTCTTTTGGGCCCAAAAGGGGATCAAAACGGGCCCAGGAGGCTCCAAGAGGCCTCCAAGACGGCCCACGAGGGCCCCGAGACGCCAAACGAGCGCTCCCACACGCCCAAGATGGCCCCAAGACGAGCCTAGAGGCCTCCAAGACGGCCCAAGAAGTCCCCACGAGGCCCCAAGAGGCCTCCAAGATGCGTCCCAAGAGGGTCCCTAGACGCAAAAATTGGCCCATTCCCTTTGTAAAACGTATAATTTTCACAAATTCGTTTTCTGGGCTTTCCGACGCTCCAAGACGGCCCAAGAGGCCCCGAAGACCGCCCCAAGACGGCCCAAGAAACCTCCAAGAGGGTCCCAAGATAACCCAAGAGGGCCCCAAGACGGCCCAACAAGCGTCCAAGACGGCCCAACAGGGCCCCGAAAAGGGCCCCAAGAGCGCTCCAGGAGCGCCCCAAATGGCCTCCAAGAAAGCTCAATATGGTCCCAGACAGCCCAAGAGCGATCAAAGACACCGAAGATGGCCTCCTGACGGCCCAAGATGCCCCCAAGAGGCCCCAAGAGGCATCCAAGATGCGTCCCAAGAGGGCCTCTAGACGCAAAAATTAGCCCGCTCCCTTCGTAAAGCGTGCGTTTTTCACAAATTCGCCTTTCGGGCTTTCCGACGCTCCCAGACGGCCCAAGAGGCCCCCAAGACCGCCCCAAAACGGCCCAAGAAGCCTCCAAGAGGGCCCCAAGACAGCCCAACAAGGCGCTAAGACGGCTCAAGCGGCGCCGACGACGGCCCAAGAGAGCCCCGATGACGGCCCCAAGAGCGCTCCAACTGGCTTCCAAGAGAGCTCAACATGGTCCCACACGGTCCAAGAGCGATCGAAGACACCCGAAATGGCCTCCAGATGGCCCAACACGCCCCTGAGAGGCCCCCAAGATGCGTCCCAAGACGGTCCCTGGACGCAGACATGTACGTATTCCCGTCGTGAAATTCTGGGCTTTCCGACGCTCCTAGACGGCCCAAGAGGCCCCGAAAACCGCCCCAAGACGGCCCAAGAGGCCCCCAAGACGGCCCCGCGACGGTCCAATATGGCCCCAAGACGGCCCAAGAGGTCCCCAAAACGGCCCAAGAAGGCTCCAAGACGGCACCAAGAGGGGCCCAAGAGGGCAACCAACAATTCAAAAATCTAGCTTTCCGCCCCCACGAGCCCCAGGGGGCCCCAAGAGCGCCCCAACAGGCCGCCAACGGCCCTCAAGAAACCGCCAAGACGCCCCAAGGAGCCCACAAGAGGCCCCCAGGAGGCCCCCAAAAGACCCCCAGACGCTTCCGTATTGCGAGCCGTCACGCCAACTGCAATGCACTCCGCGCATACAACCTTACTCTTCCTCGCGACGTGCTCACTATCTTGCTCGGCGCTAATGTGCTGCTGCCGCGCGAACTGTTTCGTGCGCGCTGCGAACGTCAACAGCCTCTTCACCCGTTTCGATTCATCTGCCACATCTTTCGCTGTGATGCTTCGCTGATCACAGCTTCCACACACTACTCTTGCTCCTTTCGTCTTCCAGTGCTCCTCCACTTGGTTGCGGGTCGAAAGGCCGACCTCCCAGAAGGACACCCCGCACCCGGGTGCACAGCACGCAAAGCGCTCGCAAAACACGCCCCAGACCACCGGCATCACGCAAACATTTGGACCCCCTACGTATCTGCCACCACCCGCGCGCGACACCGCACCCTCACACAAGACGCCGCTGGCCAGAAACTCCTGGCCTCGCAACACTCACAGAAGGGGTCGGCGGATGTGGCGTAAGCCTGTAGAGTCTCTGAGATCCAGCGGCTCTGGGGGATGTCTCCAGCGCCGCGGCCTTCGGAAAGCGTTCCGGAACGCTCTGAGAGCGTTCTGGCACGCTCTGGAACGGATTGATCCTCGTCCTAGCCCCGTCCGAGCCTCGCCTCAAAAACCCACTCTCGGGCGCCTCCAGTGTCCAGGACGGCCGAGGGAGCGCCCAAGACGGCTCCAAAGGGCCACGGAAACCCAAGGACACGGTAGGTTCGTGACGCGACGACCCCGGCTTTGGTTCCTGACACCGCGTAGATCGTTCAACCTTGAACGAACGGCGGACTTTCGATCGCCAGGTCGTTCCGCATTGGCCGACTCGGGGCCAGTGGCAGCATTCCACCTTGAAAGCCCGCGCTGGGCTCGCAGCCGCGTCAGCACGACCCGAACCTACCATACCTCCCCAATAAGCCTGAGCCATGTTCTAAAAAAACGGTGTCGTGTCTCTCTGGCTTGGTCTCGAGCATCTTTCGCCTTTTTGGGCTTCCGATGGGCTTCCGATGCCTGGAGATGATTCCAAGATCGCCCGAAAGAGCCCCGAGGCGTTCCAGGACGGCCCAAGGGCCCCAAACAGCACCCTGAGAACGTCTCAAGAGGGCCTACGAGACAAGTCTTCGCCATCCAAGCGGGGGGTACTGATGTAGGACCCCATTTTAGATTGATGGCCTCCACGGTGGCTCCGAACGCGCCCCCGCGGCCTCCAAGAGCACCCGCCAAAAGAACCTCGGGGGCTTCAGAGGCCACTCCGCGGGGCAGCTGGGAGTACGGGAAACGGACATAATCACATTCGCGCGTCCACCTGAAGAGGGCCAGCCTCTTGAGCCCGCCCGCCCACTGGCCTGAGGAACGCGATGCGGAACCGTGGAACCGTATTTCCATCGCTCCTGTCACGGCTTCAGCCCGCCGTCGCCCCCTCCCCCCGCAGGCTCCGCCGTTCCGCCGCTCAGCTGCGCACCCTCGCGGCTGCTTGGAGCCCGCGGCGGCTCCAGACCAGATCGTGGCCCACACCGCTCCCGACGCCCGGCCGACGGCGCTCTGCGCTCCCTGGCTGCTCCTCGTGGGGCCCCTTCCTGTCTTTCGCGGCCGACCCTCGGGGGGGAACGAGAGGGGGGGATGGCAAAGGGCAGGGCAGAGAAGCAGCTGATTTTTTCCCAGCGCCTCCCGGCTCCGGGAGGCGCCCGTGCCTCGAGGCGTGGGCCCGGCGGCGGGGCCGAAACCAGCCGAACGCAGCAGATCTCGTAACACCTCCTTTCCCTGTCCCCCCCCTTTGTTCGGCCCGACCGTGGCTCGGGCGCGCGGGCGCCATGATGGGCTCATGTCCCACCACCACTACCATAGGTAGGAGAGGGAGGAGGAGGAGGAGGAGAGGGAGGAGGAGGAGGAGGAGGCGGAGGAGGAGGAGGAGGAGGCGGAGGAGGAGGCGGGGGAGGAGGTGGACGGCCCGAGACTCGCTGGGCCCCGCATCTTCGGCAAAACTTCGGACAGGTTGGGACCTTCACATCACTTCCACACACACAGCCGACTCTCGGCTTCGCCTGCCCGGGCCACCGCCCGGGGGCCTCGCCTCTTCTCCGAGCAGCGCTGCGGGCTCGCCCGTGGCATCTCTCGAGGCACGGGCACTCTCTTGCGCCGCTGTGCGTGGGCGCCAGTGTCGGACGAATCTATGCTTAGGTCGGGCATGTCCCCCTACAGGCGGATTCTGGGCGAAAATCAAACAAATATCCCAAACTACCCCAAAATAAACAAAAAATCGTGAAACATCGTCCCTGTACTATTTTTTCATTATTTTCGAATATTCGTCCTGCAGAGGGACAGGCCCGACTTAAATCTATGCCCAATTTGGATCCCGAATCGAGGTCCAAGCCGACCCCAGCGCGGGCCCGGATTGCACCGATGTTGGACTGGGCTATATCCTGACATGGGGAGGCTCGGCACTGCGGATCTCTGCAAGCCCTCCTGGGCCGTCTGTGGGCAGATGCAAGTTTTATTGGGGCACTTTGCTGGGTCCGAGGGCAGTCCTGGACTTCGCTCGACGTGCATTCACCCCAAATTCGTCCCATGCTTTGATCGTCGGGCGAGAACTGGGGAGGGGTTGCGGTGAACGAGGCGAGTCTGGAACCTTGAGTCAGCAGGGCACCGGCAGGGGTGTGGGATTCTGGGAAAAAGAGGAGGACGACGAGGACCGCGGAGTAAGGAGAAAGCCGGAGGAGGGTGGAGGCCGGATGAGCGAGGAGCAGGGAGGAGGGATGAGGAGGATGGAATGGCGAGGGACGAGAGAAAGGCAGGAGAGAGGGAGGAAAGATTAGGGAGGGAGGGGTGAGTGAGGAGAAGACGGGGCAAGCAGAGGAGCAAGGAGCGGTCAAACGGACAGGCGGCCATCGGCCTGCGCCAGCGAGGTTAGCTGCTGCTCCTCCGCGGCCTGGCGTGGTCGCTGCAACAACGACGTGCGATTGATGCATGTTGAAGTGATGGGGCAGGGATGAAGCGGACGACGATGAAGACGAGAGACGAAAGAGGCACCTCTGCGGACAGCCGTCCAGGCCTAGCTGAGACCATGTAACAAGGCCATGGCTTCTTGGAACATACCCGCTGGCCCCCTTGTGGGGCCACCATGGTGGGCTTGAGTTCCAACAAAAATAGGAGGGGGAGGGGATCCTCTTCCTCCTCCTCCTCCTCCTCCTCCTCCTCCTATTCTTCCTCCTCCTCATCCTCCACCTCCTTCCCCCCTCCAACTTATGGTGGTGGTGGTGGAAAACAGGCCCATCACACCAGGCTGTAGGACGAAGCATGCTGTTCCCTGCACCAGCTGCAGTTTCAAGTCTCCAGTGTTACAGTCCAGCTCTCTGTTTCCTAATGTAAATTGTTGAGGTCCGCGCGAGGGGGGAAACCCAAAACCACCGCGTTACCGTGCCGGGATCCCGTTGTCAGAATTCCCAAGAGAGTCGCGCCCCCGAGGTCATACTCCCTCTGGAACTACGCAGTAGTCGCGTCCCCGAGGCCAAGGGTGCTCCAAGGCGCCCGAAGATGGTTCCAAGACGGCCCAAGAGGGGTCCAATAACGCTCCAAGAGGCCTCCCGAGAGAACCCCAAGAGGCCCAAACCGTCGATGTTTGCGAAGGTTCTTGACGCATGTTGGCCTCCTCGCACTTTCGGCTCTCCGACGCTCAAAGACGGCTCAAGAAGCTCCCATGACCGCCCCAAGACAGCCCAAGAGGCCTCCAAGGCTCCTAGACGGCCCAAGAGGGCTCCAAGATGGCCCAAGAAGCGCTCAAGACGGCCCAAGAGGGCCCCGCGACGGCCGCAAGAGGGGCCCAAGCAGGGGACCACGCACCGAACAGGAGGCCTCAAGAGGCCGCCAAGAGGCCGCCAAGAGGCCCCAAGAGGCGCCCAAGACGCGCACAAGAGGCCTCCAAGAGGCCCAAAAGATACCCCACGAGGCCCGCCCCCAAGAGGCGCCCGAACCTCCTCCAAGAGGCTTCCCACGACACCCCAACACATATACTAGAGGCCTCAGACCCACAACCCAGGCACGGTGGCGACGGCGTCAGGCGGGTCACGAGCCCACGAAGACGGTCGAAGAGGCCCCCGAGAAGCCCCCCCCAAAGGCCCCCAAGAGGCCCAATGAGGCCCCAAAGATGCCTCCAAGAGGCTCCCAGAGGCTCCCAAGGTGCCCCTCCTCCTTTTCCTCCTCCTCCGCCTCCTCCTGAGCTTCCCCGCCATCCTCCCCCAAGTGTTCCCCGAAGGGTTTCCACAACGGTTGGGGGGACACATGGTCCGATAGCTTGGCAGAGCTCTTGCCACAACGCTCGGCTACATGGGCGATTCTGGAAGGCAGGGGGCGCCGGTGATTCGCCGTAGGGTCTTCGATCCGCCGCCCCCTGTTGGCTTGCCGCAGGGGTGCCTGGCGTGCTAGACCCTACTGGTTTGGTGTTGGTTTTGTTTTCCAAACATACTGTCCCGTGGGGCTTCAGCCCGTCCCGCCGACCACCCGGAAGGGACCGCAAGGCGCCGAAGTCTCCCAAACATTCTCCCAAGACGGCGAAAGATGGCGTTCAAGACCGCCAAGACGGCCTCAAAGATGCCTCCAAGATAACCAAGACGGCTAAGATGGCCTCAATATTCTTCGAAGACTTCCCAAGATGCAGCCAAGTCGGCCCAAGATGGCCTCAAGATGACGGCAAACGGCCCAAGAGGCCCCCAAGATGCTTCCAAGACGGCCCAAGAGGCTCCCAAGAGGGCCTCCAGGAAGGCCCGAAGATGCCAACATCATTGATTGTCCTACAGTGTTTGAAGGATTTAGGGATTTACTTCTTTTCGGCCTTCGGACGGCCCGCGACGGCCCCAGAGCAAGATCGCCTAAGAGGGCCTCCAGAATGGCCCCGGAACGGCCCAAGAGGCCCACAAGACGGCGCCAAGAGGCCCCCAAGACGGCCCGAGATGCCTCCAAGACGCCCGGGATGGCCGTCAAGACGGCCCTGAGGCACCCCAAGGAGGCCCCAAGTCGGCCGAGATAGGCGCCCACGACGGCTGCCGACGGCGTCACACGGGCCAGGAATGCCCCAAGACGGCCAAAGAAACCTCCAAAACACATCCCAAACCCCCAACCCCCAAAAGACCCACAAAGACACCGAAAATGCATCCGAGAGGCTCCCAGGAAGCTCCGAGGAGGCCCCAAGAGTGCCCCCAGAGGCTCCCAAGGTACCTCCTCCTCTTCTTCCTCCTCCTCCTCCTGATCTTCATCCCCAAATGTTCCCCGAAGGGCTTCAACAAATGCTGGGGGAACACATGGTCCGATAGCTTAGCAGAGCTCTTGCCACAACGCTCGGCCACATAGGCGACTCCAAAAGGCAGGGGGCGGTGGTGATTCGCCGTAGGCGTCGACGCCAGCGTCTCAATATGAACTGATGATTCCTGTCCACCCCCGCATGATGTTCCCAGATGCGCCAAAGCACCTCCGAGACGTACCGACGCGCCTCACATGTTTCCCATTATGATAGAGAGGGGGCCGGCGGCACGAGGCGAAGCCCTTACGGATAAACATGCAATATGCCTGCGAGGCTCAGGAATATGACAAGGAGGGCGTGGAGGATGACAGGAAGAAAGACAGGAATATGAGGGGACAGATGGGGAACACGAGGGGATGGGGTAGGATGATGCTGACGCGAATTCCGATGATGATGGCGCTGCGGACGATGATGTCATTGAAGATGGCGAGGTTGGTTCTAGAAGACCACGACAAACCAAGACAGAACATTATGAGAATGACGAAGACGCTCACTCCACGGGTGATGCCTCCAAAATCTAGCCGGGCTCTTCCAGCCCCAGGACCGATTCACGCAGTCAGGAAGTTGATGCCCCGTGGACCTCGGGGATCTACCCGCACCCACCCCTGACCGTCACGTACTGGCGGCCGCTAGACCAGTACCTGCGCTTCATGGGGCTGCACCAGAAGGCGCGTCTTGCAACGGGCGTTGGCAGAACTGGGTTTTAGTGGGACCTGGTTTAGTGATGTGTACTGGAGGACGCCCCCCCCGCCCCGTTTCACTAACCGGAACTGCCGTCACCCGCAAACCACCAGCTACGGCAGATCTGGTTTAGTAATTCTGGCCAATATAGGAGCTCCGGGGCCCTACTACTAACCGGGTCCCCCTACCTGGGGTCCTGGCTATACCCGATTGCAGACCAACCCGGCCTGGTTCCGTGTGACGGTTGCAAACATCTGGGGGCAGAGCATAGCTCGGAGAGTCAACATAATACCAATGTCACGCCAATCAGACGACCAAATCAGCGTGGTAGCTGGAGAAATGCCAAATGTTGGTACCAAGGCGAACGGATAACACGCACACATTCAAAGAAAACGCGCGTGCCTT
Source organism: Prorocentrum cordatum (assembly GCA_963575745.1). NCBI lineage: Eukaryota > Dinophyceae > Prorocentrales > Prorocentraceae > Prorocentrum > Prorocentrum cordatum. Next base: position 298,965 of record CAUYUJ010013080.1, on the reverse strand, counting down.
CTGATCTCAATATTTCCTGTATGGCAACGCCATTCATGTTTTCGACGGGTGATGCCACACGCTGGTGTCCGGAAGGCTTCCAGGCCCATGAAACAAACAGCTGCTCGATCATCATTCGTGAACTCCATGATCCCGCCAACCGCCATGAGAAACTGTCATAATGTTCTCATTCGTAGCCCCCATGGCCCCGTGAAAATCCGCCCGCCTTTTCGGATTCCGGATGCATAGTACCGAACCTACAAAACAATATTCATGCCTCCCCTCTTCCCCCATGGGCCTTTGTTCATCGTAAGTGTGCCCAGTGCGTTTTTGTTAGCGTTGTCAGCTCGGCGTCTTGGAAAACCTTGTTTTAGCGTTTTCAAGCCTCATCAAAAAAAACGTAAGCGCTAAACAATATATGCTTTGTTTTAGCGTTTAGAAACCATGTTTCGGCGTATTCAGATCCGTGGATTGCGTGCTTCCTTCTCCTTGCGTATCCCCATCGTCTTCTTTATTCAGATTTGTTTTCCTGTGACCGTCGCTGGTGACTCGTCGCGGAAGCCCGCCCGCCCCTGCTGCCACCTCCCTTCCGCTGTTCGACTGGTGGTCAGAGCGTCTTTGTTGGCGCTGTTAGGTCTCCGCGCGGGAAACGATTTTTGGGCCCCCCCCCGTGTACGCAGCTCATGGATCGAGGCAGGCGCGTCGACCTGGCATAGGGAAGGGGGGGCAGAACGGGCGAACGGTGGCAAACCGTGAGGGGGGGGGCCAAGCTGGCAGAGAAGACAAGGAGCCTTCGACGATAGTGCAAAGCACAAAAAAAACTTATACCACTGCGAGGAACCTGAAAACGCTCCAAACACGACCCGAACAACGCTAAAACATCGTAGCGTTCTTTTAGCGTTTTCAGGCTGTCAAGAGCCCAAACTAGGAAAGGCGAACACAACCGCCCAGGGCGTTCTTAAGATGAACCAAGCCATGGGCTGGGACGCACCTTGGAGCACCGCCTTGAACGCGACCTCGTCGCCGAGGTTCGGTGAACCATGTGACCTCTACGCCAAAAGACATTCCGCATGGCGCGCGTCTAAGCCGGCCACCGCAGAGCCATCACTGACGAATCGCCGCGCAGAACCTTCAGTGCAACCTGCATCTTGCGCTGCCCGAAATATTAATTGCGCAGGTGCCGTCTCGAGAACGGTGCCCGACACATGGTGATGATGATGACGGTGACGTTGCTCGCGATCATGCTTATGCCGATGAGATCCAAGAAAATGAAACATGTGGAGGCTGGGGAAACCCAAAGGTAGCGATACCACTACTCCCCGGACCCCGTCCTGGGGTGCGTCCTGACCAGGATTTTTTTTTCGGGCGAATCCAGCAGTGGCGACGAGGGCCTCCCAGGAGGGGAAAACGGGCGAAGGGGAGCGGTATGGGTTCTTTCTACTCCCCTGACCCCGTCCTGGGGTGCGTCCTGACCAGGATTTTTTTTTCGGGCGAATCCAGCAGTGGCGACGAGGGCCTCCCAGGAGGGGAAAACGGGCGAAGGGGAGCGGTATGGGTACTTTCTACTCCCCTGACCCCGTCCTGGGGTGCGTCCTGACCAGGATTTCGAGGCTAATCCAGCAGTGGCAACGAGGGCCTCCCAAGGAGGAGAACACGGGCGAAGGGTGGCGGTATGTAACCAGACTCGAACTTATCCCTATCCCTCAGATGGGCGAGCAAAAAGCGAGGACAGTCTTACGGATGTTCCCTCAGAAACTGAGGGAAACCTTCAGATCGGCATCGAGGTGTGGTGATGCCAAACACAGGGATAGGCATACGTTTCAATGAAGGGGCCATGGGACACACAAATAAATAGACACACAAATAGCAGGATCCCCCTATGTTTTCCCATATTTGCGGGGTTTTCGTCTTCCCCCCACTTTCCATATTGTCCCATATGTTCCTGCGAGTCGGCGGTTGATTATGTCTGTGTGCTTGTTCCCCTCCTGATTCAGACTGGTAAATATGGGTACCTCTTGGGCGTTGGCAGAACTGGGTTTACGGGAACCTGGTTTGAACATGTGCATTGGGGGACGCCCCCCTCGCCAATTCCACTGACCGGAACTGCCGTCACCCAAAAAAAACAGCTACGGCAGACCTGGTTTAGTGATTCTAGCCAATTCAATGGCTCCGGGGCCCTACCACTAACAGGCCCCCTTACCTGGGGTTGTGGCTATGCCCGATACCTCTCCCTTCCTCTGAAGGAGGGGCAGCCGGCCCCTGCGGCGACCGCGCGGGGGCGGGGCTCTGCCATGAGGATGTTGTCGCACTCCTCCCGCAGCTTATGCAGCGCCTCGGTTGAGGGCCGCAGGCTGGAGGGGAGCACCAGGAAGAAGAAGAAGAAGAAGAAGAAGAAACACTCAGTGGAGGCCAGGTTCGTCAATCACCTAGACATTCAAAGGCCCAGAGGCTATCCTCGAGGGGAGGATCCAAAACGCCTGGGGGACACTGGCCCCAGAGCTACACCGAGAAACTCGTGCACCGCCCGGGGCCCCGACCCGAGCACGAGTTACCCGAGTCTAGGCCCACGGACTCCCCTGCACAACTATCCTCTACCCTCTCCTCTACAGGACGAGGAAAGATGAGCGCGCAGAGGGACGAGGGAACATAATTTTCCCTTCCGCGGCCGCGGCTGCGCTCGCAGCCCCGGCCGCGGCTGTGGCCGCAGCTGGGAGGGGGAAAGTATCGCGAGTTGTTCGTGATGGTGTTCTTCTTCCGGCTGCAGCCACGGCCGCGGCTGCAGTCGCGGCTCGAGAGGGGGAAAGGATCTGAAGTAAGGTTAGCCACTTTGAGAGCTCATTGTAACATATGCCACCTCGGTTTAGTAGCCTTCGGTGGCCTTCAGCGGTCTTTTGTGTGTTATTGCTGCCTTCAGTGGCCTCGAGTCGGCTTTTAGCAACCTGTAGTGGTTTTTAGCGACCTTCAGTGGCCTTCAGCGGCTTTTAGTAGCCTCTGTAAAAGTGTAAAGAAGTGTATTATGCATGTTAGAATGAGGGCCCAAACAGATCCACTTAATGGAACGACAGAGGGTGGGGAGGATGACGATAATGTCATGCCAGGTCGGTGCGAATAACCATTCATACACTTTTGACGGCTGGCACAGCACAAACCGCTGATGCATCGGCCGTGCTACACTGTAGCACATACGACATGAGAAGAACTGATGGGTGAACGCATGAAGGACTCCACATGTGGCATATCACGGGGACTATCGAGACGACTGGCATCGGCGAGTCCGACAGAGGTCGACCTACATACTCGAACATGACTCCAAAGATAGCAGGTCTGGGTTGCAGCTCGAACAGCTCTGTCACATCAGCCTCCCACTTGAAGTCAATGAAAATGCGTCCCTAAGAGGCCAAACGACCCCCTCCCCAAACCCCTCCGACCAGCTGTTTGGAGGGGGTAGGTCCGGCCAACAGCGCCTGCGGCCCCGACCGCCTCACAAAAGCTCCTGGAGGGCCTCCGACGGCTTCGAAATGGCCCCTGGGGACTCCTCGACGATCCCAGATGGCACTCAGTCGCCTTGAGATGGCTTCAAGACAGCCCACGAAGCATCCCAAACGCCACCCGCGAAGGCCAACACCAGCAAATTCCCGAAGGAAACCGTGCATGTTCTGCGAACTGCCTCAGCGGCCCTGGAGATCGATCCGAGACGGGCCAAGAGGCCTCGAAGAGGGCATCAAGCCGGCTCCAGGCGGCCCCTGGGCGGCTCCAGAGACGCCCACGGCAGCCGAAGAGGACCCAAAGAGGAGCCCAGGACAATCCAAGATGGCCTCAAGACGTCCCAGGAAGGGCCCCAGGCAGCCAAAGACGGCCCCGATACGACCCGAAGGAAGCCCAAACGAACTCCCTGGAGGCTTCCAAACGGCCCCCAAACGGATTGAAACCGCCTCCGAGGAAGAAAGCTGGTCGAGAGGCGAGCACACCGACGTCATTTTGCTTTCCGCTGCTGGCTGGCTCCCCATCCCTGTCGAAAACCCTTCACATCCATGGGGGTGCACACGTCATACTCAATGCTGACTCCCCTCGTTGCTACTTTGCCCTTGCTTGTGCGGCATCATGTCCGATGCGCGCTTTGTCAGGAACGAAACCGCGCTGGCCTCTTTGACGGCGCAGACGTCAGATTCATGTTAACTCCCCCCCATTTGCGTTGCCTCCGTTCGCGTGCCTGGCGATGCAGAGCTTCTCCTCTCTCTCCTTCGAGGCACTTTTCCCGCCCAGTAGCATTACCAATGATCGTACAAATCTTCCACAATAGCCACGGGAACCCAATTGAGCGCCGCAGCAGCCCCCCACCACCACACACACAGACACATACACACAGACACATACACACACACACACTTCAGAAATCCCCAAACATAAAGGAGGTTCGGCAGACGTGGCGTAAGCCTATGTAATCTTGAGGCGGCTGGTCGAAGTCGTTCACTTGCCAATCCTTCTGGCTCAACATCGCCTCCATGATTGCGAAGAAGACCCTAACACGGCCTGGATGTGGCCCGACAGATCATCAAGGTTTGCCAGAAAGCGGCGCCCCCCAGATCACACCCAAAGAGTGCCCAAAGGCCTCCACATGGACTCTGATGGCCCGAGCGGGCATCAAGCAGTCCCAGCCCTAGATGACTCCTGTGGGAGAGGAGGCGAGGCGGAGGGGAAGCGAGGAGGGACAGTGTGTCGGTGACGGCGGCACTCCAGAACTCCCTTGGGCTCCTCCGCGTTGTCCAGGCGGAGCTGGTCACACTCCTGCTTCATCTGCGGTGCGGAGGGTTTTTGGGGGGGGGGCAGTGTCGGCGAAACGCGAGGGCGGAGGGTAGGCAGGCAGGAGAGAAGGGCAGAAATGGGAGCGGAGGAGAGACGGATTAATTATAGGAACGAAACACTGGATGCAGAGACACCTTCTGAGGTCGGCACGGGTTTCTTGGATCGGTGCTGGGCCCCCTGGAGGTGCCGCTGGCGCCGCCCCCAGCGCGCTTTGGAGATCCAGCGCCGATCAAAGAAGTCCGCGCGGACATCGGAAGGAGCATGCTTGAGCAACTTGTTCCTTCTCGAGGGGAGGGCAGGGAGAGAGTAGGACATCCCTCATCCTTCCTCCACTCCCTCTCGCTCTCTTCCCCGTCTCGCGTCCCTCCACCTTCCCCCATCTTGTCCATCTCGTCCCCTTTCCCTCACACCGCTGCACACGTCCCGATGAGTTGGGCAGTACCTTCGAGGACACTGGCAAGGGTGTCAAAACACATCAACAACAACTTGCAACGTGCGATAAGCCGGCCGGGAATCCGCTAGCCGCCGACTTCCTTTCATCAGCGCTACCTCTCTCGTCACATGCCCTACAATACCCTCTTCGTCTGACACGATACAGACCCCTCCCTCTTACTGCTCCCTGTTCTCCTTCTCTACTCCCCCCCCCCGCGAATGATCTGCAACCTAGCCCTCCAACGACAGCGACCATTTCTCTGGCTCGCTAGCAGGGCTCCGCGCAGACATGAGCATCGCACCCTGGCCGACGCGGCTGCCTCGCTCTCTTTCGTCTTCGACTCATAGAGCGTCTTGTCCTCCCCACCATGTAATTGAACGGGTCACGGGGAGGGGGGAAGCAGGGGAGCACGAGGGGGATAAGAGTCGAAAAAGGGAAGGAGTCCTTTGTCCTCTGGAGAGGGCTCATGAAAAGGGGGAGGAGCCCAGCGACCACGGCGTGCCAGGGGTGAGAAGGCGTATGCGATGGTTGGCTGTCCACCTCCCCCTTCCCCCGCTCCCCGGGGATCCAATAAGCGGTGCGGGGGCTCGGTGGCGACGTGCGCACCCTACCCGCGCCCCGCCTCCTATCGATGGCATCGACGGGAGCCGCGAGCAGGGTCCGGACTCCGCAGCGCGCTCGACGAATTACGAGCCCGAGTCGTTGATCGGCGAGGGTAGAGTTCGGATCTCGCCGCCGAGGGGCCACGACCTGCCCAGCGGACTCCCTGGGCACTCTGGGCTCCCTGGGCCCCCTGGGCCTCCAAAGCTCACCCTTCGACGCCTCCCGGACGCCTCCCGGACGCCTCCCGGGCGCCTCCCGCAGGGCTCCCGGGTACACGGCCGTGTGGCCTCAAGACGACTCCCGGGAGGCCAGGGAGCTTCCAGGATGGTACCCCCGAGAAGTCAGATGGTTCTTAGACCCACCGAGTGTCAGTACTCGCTGTCGTTTGAGCGGGTCGCTTCCGATGGGCTTCCCAGGCCTCGAGATGCTTCCGGATCATCGCCCAAAAGAGCCCCAAGACGAGCCTGCAATCGCTCCAAGACGGACCCAGAGTTTCACAAGAGCGCTGCAAGAACGTCCCGAGGGGGCCCGAAACGCAAATAATGGCTGTTATCCAAGCGGGGGGCCCAAATGCAAGGACCACTTGCCTCCAGGATGACTCCCTGAGCGCCCCCAGCCCCCACGAGGGCCCCTGACAAAAATGCAAGAAGGCTCCAAAAGCTCCATCCCCAAAAAGGGACCCAATCGACCTCCAACTTGCTCTCAGAGGTCTATGCTTACATAACCACTTATCCCCGACTGTTCGCGCGGGCATTTACCGTTAAGGTTCGGCGGAATGGTGGAAGCCTCTTGAGGTATGATAAGGAAACGGAGCAGAAGGATACGGATGTCGACGAGAAGAGCAGGCGCCCCAATGATCAAATTGATGTCGGATCGGCGATCGAAATGAATCGGATCGGCGGAAATCGGAAGCCGAGTCGGGAAGAGACGAATCGGCAGAAATCGGCAGGCTAGTAGGCCTCCGTTGAGGAATCGTAATCCAAATCGGAATCGGAAATCGGATCGAATCGGAATCGGAATCCATCGAAATCGAATCGAATCGAATCGGAGCAATCGAAACGAGCCCCGGAAGAGGAGGCGAGGGGGAGGGGAGGAATACACCATGCGGACATACCAAGGTCGGGGCACTGTTGCTCGGTCGTGCTCCCCGGCGCGGCCGTGAACCCCCACCATTTAACGCGCCCACGCTGCGAGGGTGTCTCCATCTCTCTCTCTCTCTCTCGCTCTCTCGCGTTGTCTCACCCTCTGCCTCTCCCCCCCCTCCCCATCCCCGCCTCCTGCGTGCCTCGCTGCCCACTCGCACCCTCTCATCTCCCCCCCTGCAACTCTCCGTCCTTCCCCGCACCTGCCCCGTTTCCCTCCCTCCCCTGTCGCAAGCCCCACGCGCCTCGAAGTCTTTCGCCATGTCGGCCGGGATAGATACATTCCTGAGCAACACGACCAGAAGGGCAACGTTCATCGCGCGTGTTACCCACGTGGCTCAAATCTTAACCATCTGCGCTGAACATACGCTGCGCGTGGAGCATGGCAACCGAGAAACGACCAAGCTTTCATACCACCAATCCTGTGGACGTAGATGGTTTAGGGCGCTTGCTCTTTCAACCCCCTTGACGACCCAGAACACGTCCGTGAGCGCTCCAAGACCCCTCCCAAGGCACTGAAGAGAGCTTTGCAAGGGCTCCCAGTCGAGCCTACCGGGGCCGCAAGACGCACGAAGAGAGCCCCAAGACGCCCAGAGGAGGCTTCGACGAGGCTCCAAGCTGCCCAAAAAGTGCCCAACATTTGGCGGTGGACAAACCTCCCTTTGGTAAACCTCCCTGTAAAGAAACCGTCCTAGGACCGAAACCGACGGACCTGGACCCGCAAAAATGACAGCCACGACGCCCTCTCGCGAACCGAACACGGCCAATCCGCTCATCGACGTGTCAGGGTAGGAGGTCTATCCAAGGGCTCCCAACTTCGCGCTTCGCGTTGCGCGAAGCGCGAAGTGCGAATAACTTCGCGCTCTCGCGCCGCCTCCCAGGGGGAGAAGAGGAGGATGAGGAGGAATCGGAGCCGAACCGCGAAGCGCGAATCACTTCGCGCCCTCGAGGGGGCCCTTGTCTATCAGCCTCCGAAACATAGCCAACGAGGGGCCTGACACCTGACTTTGGACGCCCGAAATGGGTACTGAAAGAATGGGTAAAATGCCCAACAACAATTCCTGTTCATTTTCAACAGGATTCGCTGTCCACGCCGCCGCGGCCTGCGTCCATTCGAGACAGAAGGCCGCCTGCCCAACAGCGGCCGCTGTTGGCTTGGGACAGCATTTGTTGTTGGGCATCGTGCCCATTCTTTCCGTACCCATTTCGTGTGTCCAAACTGACAGCGCCCACATGCGCCCCCAGGCGGCCCCGGCACACGCCTCACTGCCGCACGTGCTGCGGGGGTCTGGCTGCTCTCGAGGGGCCCGCCGCGGCTCCCGCCACGGAGCACTCGATCACGGCGCATGCGAATGTAAAGGGGCCCCAGGACACACCAGTAAATAGTCACGAGCAAAAAGATTCCCCATATGCTCCCATATGTTTTGGGTGTTTGTCTTCCCCCCCACTTCCCATATCTTCCCATATATATATATTTGTTCTGGGGGATCCGCGGTTCATTGTGCCTGTGTGTTTCTTTCCCTCCTGAGAATGGACCAACTGATAAGCAGTGGCATCCGGTAGAGATCCGCTGGCCGGACGTTCGCTACAGGAACGCAGCAGACCCCACAGCGATTATCACAGGCAGGAGCTCCTCACTATGAACTGTTGGACGCGGACACCGTACTCGCGCAACCTGCGCCAGAACGGGCCAGTGGGCGAGTTCAAAGCAGGGCGGAAGAAAACTGAGAGCTGCGAGGGGACTGGCTGCGAGAGCTGACGTTGAAGTGGTCTCAACAAGCATGGTCCATATCTTCCCCCCACTGGTAAACCTGGTACGCTTCCCGCATCAAATCACTAACCCTCATTACTGCCATTCCGATAAGGCTGGGATCTCGAGGCTTCAAGCGCTTCAAGCTCGCAACCGAATTCCCATTCCCACAACCACGTCATATATCAATTGCAACATCATGCGACCGAAGGTAAATATCGAACGTCTTAGTGAGATCGTTTGCAGCTGAGGAACATGAGATCCCTAACTATTCGCTGGTGTGACTCGGTGCGCTCGTCCAAACGTACGGCAGATCGAAAGTTCACCAACGCACAAACGCTCGCCAGAAGCTCGCACAGCATATTCACGCGCCCGAGTGCGAGAGCCAGGTGACAGGGTCGCCCCATTTATCAGGCCCATTGAATAAATGAAATGTCCTGCTCCGGCGTCTCCTGTACTATGTGTCCCTCAATGGTTCTGGGCCCCCGGGCTACAGGCACCCCCGGACTACAGGCACCCTCTCCCCGGACTACAGATACCCCTCCCCCCGGACTACAGGTACCACCCCCCCCTGGGACTGCACGTACCCTTCCCGGACTACAGGTACCCCACCCAGGACTGCTGGTCCCCCCTCCCTGGACTACAGGTACCCCTCCCCTGGACTACAGGTACCCTCCCCGGACTACAGGTACCCCCAGAACTATTGAGGGACACGGGATATCCTCGAGTCCCTCCTCACATTCTCAGCGCGCTACTCCTCGCGCTGCTCCCCTCCCTCCTCCCTCCAAACATCATCCTCCCTTCTTCAATATTCAATCCTACTCCCTCCTCTCTCATGCTCCTACTTCCCTTCATACCCCCCGATCTCCTACACACCCGCCTCTTCTCCTCTTGTTCGCATCTGGCCCTCCGCCTTTCCTCCCACTCTCCTCCAGCCCGTCCCCTCCCCCTCCTCACCCTGCTCCCGATCTTCGCTCACCCCATATCTTCCCATCGCTTCCCCCTCGTCCCCCCCCTCCGCCGTTCCTCCTCATCCTCTTCTTCCTCTGCTTCTTGATCTCATCCACATCGCAATCGCCATAAATCAGCATCATCTTCGTCCAAACCATCATTCCCCTCACCCGCAAAACCGAACTCGTCTGCTTCCTCCATCTCATGACGCGAGGCATCGTCGTCATTTCCCCCCCCCCCCCCCCCAGGCTCTCCTCCCTGTTCTCCTCCTCCTCCTTCGCCTCCTCCGCCTCCTTCTCGAGTCGTGTTGCGTGCCCTCGTTGCGCAGCTTTCTGCTTGGATCGGCTGGAAGGCGTTCCGGCGGCTGGGGAAGACTGAAGTGCGGACTGTTCCAGAGAGGCGCCCCTTCCGCATGCAACACAGACGCCGAGGGAAACGAAAGGCTACAGATACCGCGAATCCCTGGACGTCTCCCCGGGCGCGTTCTAACGAGAATCTCAAGCAGAATCCCGCCGCCGCGACGGGGCATCTCCAGGACGAGCGCAGGCATCGGTATCGTTCTTGTTGTTCCCCTGACTGGCGAGCACACAGCGCAGAGAGGCAGCGGCGAACAACAGAAACACGGTCGGGTCGGAGCGGCTGCTCGTTCATCGCCTCCACTTTTTCCCTGGTCTGCGCCCCCTGCAGGTCGTAGATGTCCTCCCGCGGTGCCCCGCCCGGGGAGCGGGAGGGGGCGAGAAGGGAGGAGGGAGGACGGCGACGACCGGAGATTCGAAGCTCAAAGCACGGAGGACATAGAGGAGGAGGGGGAGGAGGAGGAAGAGGAGGAGGGGGGGGAGGAGGGCGCACACAACAGGCTTCGCACCTGTGTCTGAGCAGCGGCAAAACACAGGAGGAGGAAGAGGAGGAGGAGAAGGAAGAGGGGAGGAGTGAGGTGAGGAGGTGAGGAGGACGGATGAGGTCAGGATGCCAGGAGGCGATGAGGTGAGCAGTGTGGAGGACGTGGGGAGGTAAGAAACTCGACTGGAGGAGGAGACGAGGATGATGGAGGAGCAGGAGGGAGGAAGAGGAGGAGGAGGAGGAGGAGGAGGAGGAGGAGGAGGAGGAGGAAGAGGAGGAGGGGGAGGGAGCACGGCGTTGACGAGGGAGCTCCAAGCGCAGCGGGCAGCGGAGGCCGACTGGGCGAGGGCAATCGAACTCTCTCCCCCGCACCTGCGGGTCCCTAACACAAGCCAAGCCGTGAACCCGCTTGCGCTCCTGCAGAGTAATCCGTGTCATTTTCGTAGCCTTCGTCGTATTCGTCGTCGTCGTCGTCGTATTCGTCGTCGTCGTCGTCCGTCGTCCGTCGACCGTCGCCCGTCGTCCGTCGTCCGTCGTCGTAATCGTCGTCCGTCGTCGCCGTCGTCCATTGTCCGCCGTCGTCGTCGCCGTCATCGTCGCCCGTCGTCCGTCGTCCGTCGTCCGTTGTCGTCGTCGTCTCTTAGATGGGGATATAGGCAATTCCCTTCGGGTTTCGAGGGATGTATCCCCAGCCGGGGTGGTAGATTGGAGGGGGTCTCGAAGGGGATGAGGCTAGGAATGGGGGTCGGTGAAACGATACCGACACACGCACGTCTAGAATTCCGATCGGGGCACCGCCACTTGCCGCCGCTCGGACGTCCCTTTCCCGTGCATTCGTCGGTGTCGTGCGTGTTTTTTTTTTGTTGCTCGATGGTCCAGGATGGTCCTCGATGGTCCAGAATGGTCCAGGATCGTCCTCGATGGTCCTCGATGGTTCTCGCCGAGGAAAACATGCACACGCCCGCGCGGTGCCGATGCCAGAGTAGGAGCGCCACAGCAGGGACGAGGGAGCTCTCCCCCTGGCCACGGCGGGCCTCGACCACGAAGCGGGCAACCCCGGTCGAGGCCCCGGGGGGGCACCTCGGCTGCACGTACAGTCGGGGCCTTGACCTAAGGAACCCTAAGTAAGGAACGAGGCCCCTTTTTTCCATAAGTTAAACCTCGATTTCCGATCGAAAACATAAGGAACACCTGAGGCAAGCTGCGAAACACTTAAGGAACGCGGAGTCCCTCCCCAACGAAAAGGGTTCTTTCTTCAAGGCCCCGACTGTAGAGAGAGAGAGAGAGAGAGAAAAAAAAAATATAGATATGCTGTACAGGCATGCGCGTTTTGCACGCGCTCAGGGTCTAGCACAGGACAGGGCACTGTCACGCACACACACACACTCACACACACACTCTCCCTCGCTCGTTTTGAGTCAGCGGCGCAGAGGGTCCTCCAGCATGGGCAGCAGATGGAAGTGCGAACTGCGATCGAGCGTTGTCGAAGGCGCAGCGTGCGAAACCTCGCGCACTGCACACGCACACACATACAGGCAGCATGAACAGCTATCCTGGCGACAGGCCCAACGCTTTGCAGTTGAGAGGAATGCAGCTATTACTATCGTCTTTGGTGGGGCCCCCTACGAAGCCAAGAAGCGTGTGAGGGGGAGCGCCGCAGTGGACGCGGGACTGCATGCGAACATCCCCACAGGGACCTTCGCTGGAGCTCCCTATGGGGTCACGAAGCGTGTGAGGGGTGCGCCGAAATTTGTGCGGGGCGGCATGCGAGCGCTCCCACTGGGGCCTTCGGTGGAGCTCCCTATGGGGCCACGAAGCGTGTGGTGGAGGGGGGGGGCCAAGATGGTTGCGGGGCGGCATGCGAACGCTCCCACTGGGGCCGTAAGCGGAGCTTCCACTATGGAGTCACGGAACGTGTTAGTGGTGCGCCGAAAGTTCCGCGGGGCGGCATGCTAGCGCTCCGACAGGGGCCTTCGGAGCTCCCGAAGGGGCCACAAAACGTGTGAGGAGTGTGCCGAAGTGGGCGCAAGGCGGCATGCGAACGCCCCCACTGGGGCCTGCGCATGAGATCACGGAACGTGCGAGGGGTGTGCCGAACTGGGTGCGGGGTGACATGCAACCTCTCCCACTGGGGCCTTCGGAGGAGCTCCCTGTAGGGCCCCAAATCGTGTGATAGGTGTGCCGAGATGGGTGCGGGGCGGCATGCGAACGCTCACTCTGGGGCCTTCGGTGGAGCCCCCTATGGGACCACAGAACTTGTGAGGCGTGTGCCGAAATGGGTGCGGGGCGGCACGCGAACGCTCCTACTGGAGCCTTCGGTGGAGCCCCCTGATAGGGGCCACGAAGCGCGTGAGAAGTGTGCCGAGATGAAAGGGCAGGGGATGGCAGAGGCATGGATGAGAGCAGAGAGGAGGACGAGGAGGAGCCCAGCACCTCAAGATGATTGGGAGGAAGGCAGCTTGCGTGCCAAAACCCATTGCGGCTTGAGGATGCTCGCTCGTCGGAGGGCTCTGGGCGGAGCCATCTGGGAACCTCTCGAAAGATGTTAGGTACATCTTGGGCCGTCCAAGCCCGCCGTGGACTCTCGATCAAGCCAGCCTGTAACTCCCCAAGGACGTCTTGAAGCTCTCTTGGTCCCACTGGAGGTCCACAAGGGTCGCTGCTGTTGTGATTACCGCCCTCTCTCCCTGCCACCCTTCACCCTCGCGGTCCAGCGCAGGGGGTGGAAGCACCAGCTCTGGGGCACAAGCAGGACTGCACCGACACACGCGCGCACACATAAAGACTGAGTCCGTTGATCCGGGGGAGACGTAAGACTCCGGAACGGGGGACTCGGGTTGGCCTGACGGGGCAGTCAAGGAAATGACGAGGTCCAATGTGAAACTTGACGCGGGCCCCCGCTGTACACATTCCACGAGAACCCGACCGTCAAGACTCATGACAGGCCCGTCAAAAAGCGTCGGCAAACCCGTCGGCTGGCCAACTCGAGTCGTACGTTTCCCCGATACACATGTGCACATGCATGTGCAGATGGTCTCAGATGTCACTTCTCAGACGGGGTAGAACTCAGAGGCGAGTATTGAAGAGGCCGTCTCATTCCGTTCCGTCCGCGCTTTCTGGTGCCATTTCGCTTGGGACAGCCTCGTGTGTTTGAGCATCCGACGCACCCCAACGGGATCCAGTGATGTTTTGCAGATGTGCTAGAAGCGCATGGGATTTCTGGTGATCCGACTACTTTCACAAGCTTGCCGCTTCTCAGCAGTTCGTACAAGCGCAAGCTGTGGCGACCCCATCGGTGTTCCCTTGTTGCGGTTCGTATGATGGACACGCACGTGCCACCTGGACATACGTCTACCCGCCACCGTGCATCTGGCAAGAAGTGGAGTGCCCCAAGGCTCACAGCTGTGCTGCTGCTGCCGCCAGAATTGTGCCCACAACTGTGCTGTTGTTGCTACAGCCGGCCTTGCAATTTCTTGAGGGCCCAGGCTACACATTTTCATGTGCTCTTGGCGCTCCGGGGGTGCTCCGAATGAGCGCTGGGAGGGTTGCAACGATCAAAACGACCAGCAGACTGTCAGTGAGCTCCCCACCGAGCGCCCAAGACGGTCTAGGAGCGCATCTAGCCAGCCCAAGATGGCCCCCAGACGGCCTGAGAGGCACTCAGGACGCCACAAGAGGCCTCAAAGAGGCCTCCCAAGAGGGCCCCCAAAGGCAAAGATCATAGCTGTTCCGTTGGTCTTTGAAGGTTTGTTTTGGGCACTCGCGTGTTCGGCGTCCCGGCGCTCCAAGACGGCCCAAGATGCCATCAATATCGCCCCCAAGGCGGCCAAAGAGGCCCCCAAGCCGGCCCCAAGACAGCCCAAGAGGGCCCCAAGATGCTCCTAAAGGCCTCCGAGAGCCCAAGAGGCCACCCAAAACGGCTCCCACAGGGAGCCCAGAACCCCAGGAGGCCCCACGAGGCCCCCAAAAAGTATCTAAGATGCCCCAGGAGTTACACAAGGGGCCTCCAATAGGCCTCCCAAGAGAGCCCCAAGAAGCAGACATCCCAACGAACACACTAGAGGCCTATGACCCACAACCCAGGCACGGTGGCGGGATGTGCCAGAGGCCATTAGATATACATGTGTATGTAAACACACGTACACGCTCGTGTATCATCTTGTAAATGGTACTCCCTCTCCACAATACTGTCATGCCCCCCAAACCCGACATACTCATGTCATCCTTCATTATCCCCAAACGTCTCTCTATCACCTCCCGGGTGCTCCCTATCCCCGTCCTGCCTCTTTGCCCCACTCCGCTGTCCTTCTGTCCTCTCATTTCCCCCCAAGCATGCTCGCGACTCCCAGCTCCCGTCCCCTCGCATCCCCCGCCTCGCCACGCCCGCGCCCCTGCAGCCGCCAATACACCCCCCCCCCTTTCCCCAGGTTGCCTAACTTTCGGTCGGGCGCGTCCCCCTACAGGCGGATTTTGGGCGAAAAATAAAGGACACCCCAGAAATGCCCCCCAATGATCAAACAGTAATACAACAACATCGTCCCCGGACTATGTTTCTACTATGTTTGGATCTTCCTCCTGCAGCGGGACAGGCTCGACGAAAACCTGACTTCGCGCATCGCGCACCGCGATGCGCGATGGTTCCCGCGTCTTCACGCCGCCCTCCTCGGAGACTGGCAACCGCTCTGGCCCTGACCTCGACGCGCGAAGCGCGATCTTATCTTCGCGCCCCTGCAGGAGACCTACAGTCAAAAACCCTAATAAGGACGCGCGGTAAGGACGCAAGACCCTTGGAAGCCGAAGTTGGGATTTTCGGGGCGGCGGACGACGAGAACCTCGAGGACGCAAGAGCAAGGAAGAGCAAGCACGCAAGGGTACCCTGAGCAAAGTCGCGCGTCCTTATTAGGGTTGTTGACTGTAGCCCTTCCACCTCCGAAGGAAGATATCTCGGCGACGGACTCGACCACATGCAGTGGTGAACACCTCGTCGTGGCCACTGCTGTCGGTGGAGCCCCGCTGGGGCCACGAAACGTGCGGGGGGGGTGCCGGCATGGGTGGCGGGGACGCATGCGAACGGCACCATTGGGGCCGTGGGTGGAGCTCCCTACGGGGCCACGGAGCGTGTAAGGGGTGTGCCGAAACAGGTGGCGGGGACGCATGCGAACAGCACCACTGCGGCCTCGGGTGGGGGTCCCCATGGGGCCACGAAACGTGTGAGGGGTGTGACGAAACCGGTGGCGAGGACACATGCGAACGGCACCCCTGGGACCATAGGTTGGGGTCTCTATTGGGCATCGAAGCGTGCGAGGGGGGTGCCGACATGGACTGCGGGGACGCATGCGAACGGCACCAGTTGAGCAATTCGGAGCTCCTTCTGTTTGGAGTCCCGAAACGGTGCGGTGACGGACCGTGCGGTGACCTCGAAATCCCACAAGACCTCACCGCACGGTCCGTCACCGCACGGTTTTGGGACTTTGGAGGCCCCTGTCGCCCGAGACGTCCTCGGAGGACGACCCGAGCCCCAAAGCCGTGCGGTGGCCCCGAATCCCAACCGACTCACCGCACGGCGTGGTCACCGCACCGTTTGGGGGCCCCCCGATGCTGGGGCCACGGAGAGCGTGGGCGGGGGCTGCCGGAAGGGGTGGGCGGGGACGCACGCACGGGGGCCGCGGGTGGAGCTTGCTACGGGGCCACGAAGCGTGCGAGGCGCCACGGGAAGCCGTACGATGTGGCGCGGGACGCATGTGGTCACATATCAGGGGGACGTAAGACCTGGGTACAGGGGACTCGGAAATCCCCGACGAGGTCGTCAAAAAAGTGACGAGGCCGAGCCTGCATTTTGACGAGGCCTCCCGCTGCAGACATCCCACGAAACTCCTCCTCGTCAAAATCCGAGGCGCGGTCGTCAAAAAACGATGGCGAACCCGAGTCCTGGCAAACCCGGGTCTTACGCTCCCCCGAACAGACACTGGGAGGATGGGGAGGAGGGGCAAGGAGGAGAAGCCAACCGCTGCCCCCACTCGCCCCTCTCAGGCCCCCCCTCCTCGCAGGGAGAGGAGCGCCACCAGGGGGAGGAGGGGGAGAGGGGGAGCCCTCCTCCTCCCCCTCCCCCTCCTCCTCCGCCACCGGGGGAGCATGCTGGAGGAACAGGCAACTGCATATACACACAAACACACACACACACACACACACGCACACGCACACGCACACGCACACGCACACACACACACACACACACACACACACACACACACGCACATACTCCGATGCCCGCGCGGATTCATGGGAGCGGCGATGGGCCCCTTTTCGTGGGCGCGCGGAGCGCGCCATGGAGGGGGCGCCGGAGGCGCCGCCTGCGGGGGAGGTGGCGAATCGCGAGGAAGAGCTCGAGGCAGGGCGAGGAGGGGAGGGCGGAGGACAGGGAAGGGAGGGGGGGGAGGGGAGGAGGGACAAGCTAGGTGCGCTCGCGTCATATCTGACATCCTACCCCTCCCTCCCATCCCTTACCATGGTGCAGATCCCCTCTCTACTCGCACAGTCAGATGTCGAGCAGGGCAATGATCCCGAGAGGGAGGAGGGAGGAGAAGCGCGGGAGCAGGGAGGGGGGGAGGGGAAGGGGGCAGGGGGAGGGGCAGTCTCGCGCGGCGGGCGGCAGCGGGGGAGGCACTCCTCCACGCCCAGCTCGTTTACCAGCGACCGCAAGATCTCCTCCTGCGGCGGGAGACGGCGCGTCGCGGGGGCGGACGCTCCCTCAAGGCGTTCTACGCGCGCCGGGCCCCCTCCCCTTGATACTCCCCTTGGTAGTCCCCTGAATAGTCCCACTGATACCGAATTGTGCGCGCGCTGGGTCCTCTCCCATTGGCGCCGCCCTTGGTAGCCCCCTGAATAGTCCCATTGATGGCCCACTCGGCACTGTAATTCTCATAGTCCAATTGGTAGTCCCCCCTTTCCGTCCATGCACCCCCCCCCAGATCGACGTATGCGATATCCCATCGACACCCCTCCTCCCGCCTCATCCCCGTCTTCCCCTCGCCATCGACACCTCTGACCCCTCGCCCCCCCGGCACCCTTCCAATTCCGCCCACTGATGCGCAAGTTGGTAGCTTCCGTGGCAGGGAAAGCGCGAGGCCCTGCTGGAGTTAGTGAGGGCGGACCGAAGCAGCTTGGCCAGCATGCCAGCGGGATCGAATTGCCAAGCCTGGACGACCTCGCTGGCCGAGGAAACAGCGGTGAGCTCCCTAGCTCCCTGGGGCTGGCGTGGCATGGTAGCAAAGTGTGCCCCTCGCCTTCTCCCTCCCCCATCTACAATCTCATCGCCTCCCCTCCTCCCTCTCCTAATACCTCTCCCGCTCGCTGACCAGCCGCCTCTTTTGACTCCGCCACGGCCCTCGCCCGCGGGGCACCTCAGAACACCGCGGCGGCAGGCGCGGCGCCGTCAGACGGCAGCGCTGGGGGGGGGGGGGCGGGCCAACGTTGACACGATGAGGTAAGGGGGAGAGCAGATGCGTACAGTGGAGGCCAGTCCACGAGAAACCTTCCACGAGAAACCCAACCCTCAAACCCCAGGGCGTTCTTTGCTTTTTGGTGTGGAAGCGTCACACCTTCCACAGAAAATCCATCGAAACCCAAAACAAAACAGGGCACCCTGGAAGCAAGCAGGGTGTTTCTTGGCAGGGGTCTCCACGGTGGAGGAGGCCAGAGGCAAGAGGCAGTCCCCCATTCGCCCAAGAGGGCGGCCGCACGCGAGGCCAAGAGTAGGCGCCAGGGTGCTGCTCGTTCGGTCGCCAGGGGAGCACAGGCTGGAGTCGAGGAGGAAGGGCGAAGGGGGGCAGAAGAAGCACGACGGCTGCAGGTGGATGGAGGAACTAGCAGTTGCGCGTTTGACAGCGGTCAGGGAGGTGGCGTCTCGACTGCAGTCAAAAACCCTAACAAGGACGCGCGGTAAGGACGCAAGACCCTTGGAAGCCGAAGTTGGGATTCGGGGCGGCGGACGACGAGAACCTCAAGGACGCAAGAGCAAGGAAGAGCAAGGACGCAAGGGTACCCTGAGCAAAGTCGCGCGTCCTTACTAGGGTTGTTGACTGTACTGCCGAGTGAGCAAGGGAGGAGACGAGAGAAGGCAGCGCCCAGAGGGGCCGCGGTCTAGTGTTTACCTGCGTGCGTCGCCACCGCGGTGGGCGCCCCCCAAGGCGCAGGAAGTCGGGGACAACCGAACGCCTTGCGACACCCAAGGAGGCGAGGTCTGATTTAGATATGCTTGTGTCGCCACCCCCGCTTGGGCCCCCCAGGGTCGCAGGAAGATCATGACAAAGGGCGATTCGAATTACGCCCAAGGGAGCGAGCTCTGATTTGGACCTGCGCATGCCACCAGTTCGCTGGACCCCCCCCCCCGCGGGACAGGAGATATGAGGGCCATCAGCCCCTGAGTCATAATGATGTCCCATCACAATAGCCCAGCCGATTCAAAGAGACAACTTAAGCAAGTGCCCAACTAAACGAAAACAAATTGGAAATCCTCAAGTCCCTCCAATTCTCAGTCATCCAATATGAAATACTGACAGCTAGAACGCTTGATTTCCACGGGGGCCTCCCGTGTAGCGGGGCGCGTTCCCGCGTAACTTCTCGGGCTACACGGAGCCCCCAATACAAGCCAAAAGGGCCCCATGAGGCCCCCGTGACGGTCCAAGAGGGATCCGAGTCGGCCCAAGAGCGCTCCAAGATGCTTGCAAGATGGCTCAAGACTGCCCGAGAGGCCCCAAAGACACCCTAAGAGGGATCCGAGGGGCCCCCCAAGAAAGCGCAACTAGACCATACTCATGGATTTCATGTGGTCTTGGACGGATGTGGGCGTTGTCGCCCTTTCGGGCTTCCGACCGACCCAGACAGCACAAGAAGTCCCGGAGATCGCCCCAAGACGGCCCACGGA
This sequence comes from Prorocentrum cordatum, assembly GCA_963575745.1. Lineage (NCBI taxonomy): Eukaryota > Dinophyceae > Prorocentrales > Prorocentraceae > Prorocentrum > Prorocentrum cordatum. Next base: position 279,541 of record CAUYUJ010013080.1, on the reverse strand, counting down.
GCTCCAAGAAGGAACCCAGACGGTCCAAGAAGGACCCAACACGTTCCAAGAAGCTACCAAGACGTCACAAGACGGCCCCACAGCCCAGGCCCCAGATGGGGAGCACGAACCGACAATTCAAACCCTCGGCCACAAAATGACCCCCGAAACCGCCAAGAGGTCCCCAAACGCCCCCTGGAAACTTCAGGAGGCCCCCAAGACGCCCAAATCGGGCCTCAAGAGGACCGCCCTCAAGACACCCCAAAACCGCCTCCCAGAGGCTTCCGAGAGGCCTCCAAGAGGCCTCTGACCCACAACCAAGGCACGGTGGCGCGATGTGCCGAAGCGCCCTTCTCTCTCTTTCTCTCTCAGTCTCTCTTCCTATATTGTTCTCTCCCCCTCTCTATCTTTGTTTCTTGCTCTCTCTCTCTCTCTCCCCCTTCTGTATATATATATAGATAGATAGATATAGGGATGGAGAAGGGAGGTGAGACGGCACTCTCTCTCTCTCTCTCTCTCCCTCCCCCCTCTCTGTATGTATATGCATATATATATATATGTGTAGGAATGAATAAGGAAGGTGAGACGGGAGGCAAGGAGGATAATAAAAACAAGCATGAGGAAGAGGACGGCGACGAGGCAGGAGGAAGAGGACGGGAAGCAGGAAGGAGGAAGGACGGTGTAAGGTAGAGAGGACTAAGAGGGGAAAGCCGAGGTGGAGGCAGAGGCAAAGGTTTAAAGGGGAGGGGGAAAAGGGAGGTGATGTATCAAGGAGGGACAGGACGAAGGCTGGGAGGGGAGGGGAAGCGAGGGATGGAGAAGGTAGGTGGGACGGGGGACAAGGAGGAGAAAAACGTCCAATAAAAGGAAATGGAGGACGACGACGAGAACGAGGAGGGTGGAAGGAGGCTCACAGACGCAGAAAGAGGGAATGGAAACTTAGATCCCAACTGTACATACCTGGATTACCGGTATGGCATTTGCTCCGTACTGATATTCTTGTCCACCATCCTGCTCAGTTCTCCGTCATGTGCCCTCTCTCCGTTTCCCTCCTTCTTCCCCTCCGCATCATCATGCTTTCAATGCAGGTCAGCTTCGTCATGCCGCCCGCCAATGCTCTATGTGCTGGTGGTGGTCGGCGTCGATCGCCCTTCGCCTCCTTCTCCTGATCCTCGTTACGTTCCGTGTTTGTGTGCTCCGCGACTCGCAGCTGGCACAACAGCTCGGGGGAGATGCAACATCCTTGCCTCGAGAGCGGGAGGCCTCGTCGCACATGCGCCCCCACGAAGTCGCCCACGGCCGAGATGCCTCGATGCCATCGGCCCCATCCTCTGCGTTTCTAAGCCTTGCAGTAAAACGACGCGAAGATCGGGACAACATCGGATCGGGATAACTCGAAATCCTTGAGAAGCGGCGGGTTTGGGGGATGTATTGGGCGCCGCGGCCGCTCTCAGAGCGCTCCGGAACGCTCTGAAAGCGCTCCGGAACGCTCTGGAGCGATTTATCCCGATCTAGCCCTGTTTTATGCAGCGGTTGACTACCTACCAAACCACCCCAACCCAACCCGAAAACCCAAATTTGACCCCAATTTCGGGTTGGGGGGGGTACGGGTTCCATGTGTTTTTTCAACGTTCCCCGACCCCCCCCCACTGGAAATGGAGGGCAAATTGAGGGTTTCGGGTTGGGTTGGGGTGGTTTGGTGGGTGGTGAGCGGTGTTTCCGTGATTCACAAAAAATCTGAGGGCCTCCGGCCACGCCGGCCACCTCGGCGCGCAACTCCTGCGCGCCGGCGGTGCCAGCCAGCGTCGGCAGCACGACGCTCTGGACCAGCTCCCTGCCGGACGGGGGGGCGGGGTCGGCTCGGCACGTCGCCACGCCACGTCGGGTACCGTCGGGGCGTTGACCTAAGGAACCCCAAATAAGGAACGAGGCCCTTTTTTCCCATGAGACGAACTTTGACTTCCCATGGAAACCCTCAGGGAAACCCTGGAGATTGTTTTTTTATTCTGGCCGATAACGCTCGTTACCCGGGGGGGGGGGGGGGGGGGCGGTCGTGCCCCCCGGGTAACGGTAACGCTTGGGCTGGGCGGGGTATGGCGAGGCAGGGGCGCTCTGCGATCGCCATAGTATGCGCGCGAGCAGCACTCTCTGCCTGAGAGCACCACAGTGGCTTGCGATTCGAGTACAAGCGCAAAGCCCGCCGCGTGGTCCCGGCACCACGCCCGCGCCCGCGCGCGCGACGACGATGATCGACGAGCGACGAGCGACGAGGTCGACGACGACGACGACGACGTTTGCCGCCTGTTTCGGCCTCCGGAGGCCGTTTTCGGGCGCCGTCGACGACGACGACGACGACGACGACGACGACGACGACGACGACGACGTTTTTCGCCTTTTCGGACTCCGGAGCCCGTTTTTCGGGCGCCGTCGACGACGACGACGACGACGACGACCACGATGAAAACGACGACGACGACGACGACGACGACGACGACGACGATGACGACGACGACGACGACGACGTCGGCGACGGCGACGGCGACGGCGACGAGGACGACGACGACGACGACGACGACGACGACGTTTTTCGCCTTTTGCGGCCTCTGGAGGCCGTTTTTCGGGCGCCGTCAACGACGTCGAGCAGCAGCATTCAACCATGAACGCCCGCGCTGGGGTCGCCGCCGCGTCGATGCAATTCCGCGCCAGCCCCGCTATGTGGGGACCTCCAGGCTGCGAGCAAGTTGGATGACCTCTTTCCCCATCCTCCTCCTCCTCCTCCTCCTCCTCCTCCTCCTCCTCCTTCTCCTCCTCCTCCTCCTCCTTATCCCCGCCATCGCGGTCTGTGATCACCGCGCCACGCCTGCGGTCAAGGCGCCATGCGTGTGAGCACCGGCGACCGCGGCGGCACACATGTGAGCGGGCGCTAGAGAACCACCAGCGTGCCTGCGAACGCCACAACGCGCGCGTATACAACAGCATGCCAAACCGTGTCGGCACCGAAAACGTTCGCGAGCAGCGCAACTCGTCCTCGAACACCCCGCACAAGCCTGCGTGTGCCATGGTAGCACACGAGAACCGCAGTGTACCTGTGAGCAGCACAGCATGCCTTCGGGCACCAGCATGTTAGGGGGGAAGGCCATAGAGCAGGACGACGACGACGACGACGACGACGACGACGACGACGACGACGACGACGTTTGCCGCCTGTTTCGCCCTCCCGAGGCCGTTTTCGGGCGCCGTCGACGACGACGATGGACGACGACGACGACGACGACGACGACAACGTTTTTCGCCTTTTTCGGACTCCGGAGGCCGTTTTTCGGGCGCCGTCGACGACGACGACGACGACGACGACGACGACGACGACGACGACGACGACGACGACGACGGCAACGAGACGACGACGACGACGACGACGACGTTGTTTTTGTGCCTTTGTCGGACTCCGGAGGCCGTTTTTCGGGCGCCGTCGACGACGACGACGACGATTCGAGTACAAGCGCAAAGCCCGCAAGCACCAGCATCGCGCATGCGAGCGCCGCAATGGCCTGCGAGCGCCCACAGTGCGCCTGCGACCACCACACCACAGTGCGCATGCCTTCGGGCACCAGCATGTTGGAGGGGAAGACCGAGACCCCCCCCGCGTACGAGCGGTACCGTTACGGGGGGGGGGGGGGGGGGGAGAGGCCCGGGTAACGAGCGTTACCCCCCAGAGGATAAAAAAACAATCTCCTGAGGCAAACTGCGAAACAATGAAGGAACATGGAGCCCCTCCCCAACGAGAAGGGTTCCTTCTTCAGCGCCCCGAGAATAGGCCCCAGCACCACGACGAGACAAACAAACAAACAGCAGCTTAAACATAATACTTCGGGAAGTCCGCGCGGAGTTCTTGGAGCGGCTCCCGGGGCCCCCCTTTCCGTGGCGCGCGAAGCACGCGCGGCGCCAGAGGCACCGCCAGGGGGGCCCAGGAGCCACTCCAACGATACCGCGCGGAACCTCGCAAGCTGTGAAGGGGCCCCAGGACACACAAATAAATACACACACATAAAAATATCTCCCATATTTTTTATATTTTCTAGGTTTTTTGTCTTCCCCCCCACTTCCCATATTTTCTCATATTTTCTGCGTAACCGGCGATTAATTGTGTCTGTGTGTTTTTTGTCCCTCCTGAAGCTTATGCTAATGCAGTTTGCTCGATTCCGGGCCACGTCAGGTATGATTGGAGCCTTGGAAATTTGCATCAGCACAACACGAACACAGGGGGGGGCTCCAGAGGGAGAATGTGATCCTTGATTGTGGTGTCGGCGGTAATCGTCCCGCCACCTGAGAAGCCCATCTAGTACAACCGTCACCGGGATCGGGATCATCTTTCCTCGGTTGTGGCAAAACGCCGACTTAGTTGCCGGTGCCACCCTCTAGGCATTCGATATGAGACAGCTCCTACGAAGCATCCTTTAAGAAAACATTCACACCAACAAGCCCGATGACGGGACCACTTAACCAGACTAGTCTGAATTGAGCCCAGGATTAAGCCGGTTGAGTCAGAGCAAGAGAGAACGGACTGGATTTTGCCAGATTGGGCCTGTTCTCGATGACGGATATACCAGCGCCGATGCTGAGTTGAACCTCCCAGGAATTGTGTCCCAAGTCAGGCGTGCATCGTGATGCAGGTCGCATGGTCGAGACGGTTTCTATTTTCAAGGCCGCGCCGAGACGCCACACCGTGGCGACCCGACCCTCAAGCTCCCCACTGGCCCCTGCCAGCCAGCGCCACGCGAACGCCATCCGTGGGAACAGGGTCGCCAGGGCGACAGCTGATTCGAGCAGCCATGCACTGGCTCCATCGCTGCCTGTCCGCACGCGGTCGCGATGCACCCAGCGGGTCAGTGGGGTCGCGTGCAGCCCCAGTCTGCAGTAATCTGCGCCGAGACCCAGCGTGCCGAGGGAGGAAGCAGAGGGATGCCAGAGGAACGATCAGGCGGAGGAAGGGCCAGGCAGAATCTGTAAAAGACGAATCCAAGAGGAGGATAAAATCGGGTGTGGATACATCGGGAATCTTTAAAGATCTGGCGGTTCTGGAGACTGCCTCGGGCGCTGCCGCCCTCGCAGAGCGTTCCGGAATGCTCTGAGAGCGTTCCGGAACGCTCTGGAACGGTTTTATCCTCGTACAAGCCTTCGGTGGCAAATCATGGGAGTCTCCCATACCATCTTCCGACGCTGATCGACACTGAATCGTCGCTACTCGACGCTAAATCGACGCTGCATCGGCGCTTTCTCATGGACTCACAGACGCAGCTCGGCGCGAGTCGAGGCAAAAGAAGGCGTTAAGACGGTGTACCGGGCTCCCATGATTTGCCATCGAACTCGCCCCGTGTGACTGGACCACCGCACCTCCATCGCAGAGCGAGGCGGCGGCGGCGTTCAACGATGGGCCGATTGTCCACCACCACTACCATAGGTAAGAGAGGGAGGAGGAGGAGGAGGAGGAGGAGGAGGAGGAGGAGGAGGAGGAGGACCTCCCCATCCTCCCTTCTCCTCCGTCCTACCCGTGGTAGTGGTGGAACATCGGACCATCCTTCAACCTTGAACATCCGCGCTGGGGTCACCGCCGCGCCAGCGCGGCGCAAGCCTACCGTGATCCACTCGCTCGCGCTGCCACGGAGGCACCCGGCGGGCGAGAGCGTCTCGCATCGCCATGCCTGCCACTAGAGGCCTCCTAGATGGGGTCGGAGTAGATGGGTCGGAGGATCGCGCCGCATCGCCGACACATCGCCGATACATCGCCGATGCATCGGCTATGCATCGGTGATGCACTGGCGATGCATCGTCGACGTCGGCGATACATCGGCGACGTCGACGTGAAGCAAATCGGCCCGCACATCGAGCCGCATCGGCGATGTATCGGCGATTCCTCGCGACCCTTCGACCCCATCTGCTCGGAGCCCACCTGGGAGGCCTAGACCCACTGCACCACGAGGTGCGCCATTCCATGTCCGCCACCGCGCCGCGAGGAAAATACTCTGTGTCCCTAAATAATTTTGGGGCCCCGGACTACAAGTACCCCCCGGACTACAAGTACCCCTCCCCCCGGACTACAGGTACCCTCCCCCGGACTACAGGTCCCCCCCCCCCGGACTACAGGTACCCCCCCCCGGACTACAGGTACCCCCCCGGACTACAGGTCCCCCCCCCCGGACTACAGCATCCCCCAAAACTATTGAGGGACACAGAGTAATGGAGTTGGGCGTTCCGGGCGCTCGGGCCGACACTGTCCCGAGGCCTCGGGAGCGCGGCTCGGACGTCCAATCTGACAGTATGCCCCAGGATTGATTTACGGGGGCCTTCCTGGATCTCTCGGGAGCCTCTGGGGCCATCTTGGAAGGTTCAGCCTAGAAGGTAATCAACGTTGAAGTCATCCACCCTCCTCTTCCTCTTCGTTCTCCACTTCCTCTGCTGCCTCGTCTCCTCCTCCAACGCCTCTTCCACGAATTCCTTCAGTTACATGTCACTCCCGTCCCCAAAAATCCTCCCCCTTCCCCAATCCGCCTCCGCATCCCCCTCCCTCTGACTCTCCCCTCCCACTTCCGCAGCTCCCTCCCCTTTCCGCCCTGCTCTCTCCTTACTTGTCATATATTCCTTTCCGTTCTTCTGAGCATCGTTTATCCGACCGACATCCCAAGCGGCGTGGCCTGGGCCCCACTGGCCGATTTACCCCCCTAGATGAGGATATAGGCCGTCCCCTTGGGGTTTCGAGGGGTGTATCCCCGACTGGGGTGGCAACTTGGTGGGGGTCTCGAAGGGGATGAGGATGGGGACGGGGGTCGGTTAAACGATACTAACGGTCCTCCCCTCCCTCCGTGTGTCATTTGCCCCTCCCCACCTGCCAGCGAGTTTCATCAAGGACAGCTCCCCGGACAACCAAGGCCAGGAAACTGCCGAGGAACCGACCTGCCGGGGAGAGAGGCAGCGGACGTGGCATTCAGAGCTCGGCCATTCCCACATCCATGCAGTCGCGGCATCACTACTGAAATCGAAGAGCGCTGATATTTTGACCAACGGTGTGATGTCAACTGGTCTGACCGCTACGGTCACCCCGCCCGCCTGCCACTGCAACCAACAAACCATCACACACCCGTATCCGCCGATCCGGCGTGTGAACTACAAGGAGCCTCAGCAAGAGCTTCAGCTCTGAGCCTAAGCAAAAGCTTCAGCTCTGCTTGGGGGGGTTTGCTGGGGTGGCTCTGCCGGGGGAAGGAGGGGGAGGGAGGGGGGTCCTCCATCTGGCGTTTTCTAAATGATTTGCGCATCCCCAAGATGTTTCGGGGGGTACCAAGGACCCCCCCCAGGACTCTCCCCTCCCCGGACCCCCTCCCTGGGGAAGGGGGGCACGGGGTGGGGGGGGGAGAGCGGTCCCCCATCTGGCGTTTTCTGCATGATTTGCGCATCCCCAAGATGCTTCGGGAGGTCCCAAAAAGACCCCCTCTCAGATCGGACCCTCCCCTCGGAACCCTTCCCGGACCCCCCCCTGGGACCGCTCCAGGCACCCCCCCATGCAGAGGGCACGTCAGCTCCAAAAAGCGTCCCCGACGACTCCAAGATTCGGGAGACTCTTCATGGGGGGGGATCCCATGGGGGGATAGGATCCCAGGGGGGGATCCCATAGGATCCCCTGGGGATCCCATGGAGAGTCTCCCGAAAGATCACCGAATCCGGAGCCCCCCGGATCGACGGCACTGGCCGGAGGCCATTCCAACAACGCTGCTATACCTGCGCTCGCCGGCCCTGTCCGCGCGTGAGAGAGGGGGGGGGTCCAGGAACATCTACGAGCGCGCGGGGACGCGCGCGTGGCAGCTGGCGGGTGCGCGATGACTGATCAATGATTTTGACATGCGCGCTCGTGCGGCTGCATCCTACGGACTCAGCGGGTGCGCGCGCACAGGAGTCTTGAATGTGCACTGCAAAAGCATTGTACGGTGATAGGTGTTGTTGACAACTCTTTGATCACACATGGTTTTGTGATGATGCTGACACGTGCGTGTGCGTGTGGCGCGCATAGCACTTACCTGATAAGAAATGATGGCAACGCATCTGCAACATTACATCAAATGCTCCACAACCTATTTCGTGACAGAGTTGAGGGGGGGTCGACAAAGGGACAGCCTGCTTGTGCTATTTGAATTAAAATTCGGCCGGCCTTGCAGAATAGATGTGACAACAAATGTGCGGATGAGAAGCGTAAACCCTGGCCTCCAGGTGGAAGAAGGACCAGGATGCTTGAGAAGAACAAATCTCCGCCACCATTCCTTCAGCGCTTTTTGGAGTACCCGGAGCCGCAACGACAACCAGACCCGAGGAGCGGAAACCAGGAGGGCAGACACGAGGGACAGGCTGAACGCTCCACACGTGCACGCGCACAAGCGCACGTCGATGTCAGACCCTGGCCACGGACCAGCACCAAGCCAAGGCATCCGGCATGTACGCTCCACTAGACATCCAAGATGGGGTCCGAGAAGATGAGGTCGGAAGATTGCGCCGCAGAGCCAATGCATCTGCGATTCATCGGCGATGAATCGGCGATCTCGGCGTGGAGAAGATCGGACTCCACGTCGAGCCACATCGCAAATTCATCGGCGATGCGGCGTGATCCTCTGACCCCACCTACTCTGACCGCATCTAGAATGCCTAAATCTATCTACGACTCTCCGTCTCTCCAGGTGGCGACGGAAAACTTGGGCTTGGAATGGGGATAAGCAGAAGGCACCGTTACACAGTCCGGGTCAACGATTGTGGGGAACTGGCTCATGGTGGAAGCATCCACCTTGAATCGGCGACGCATCGCCGAGAGATCGGCGGTAAACCCCCGATGGCGAATCCGCACGTTCCTGGGCGGGGCGGGCGCTCGGGCCCCCATCGGCGATGAAGAATGGGCGATGGGGGTCGAGACGTTCCCCCCCCCCCTGGAGCCTATCCCACCCCCCCCCTCGTTCCCCCCCCCTCTGGAGCCTATCCCCCCCCCCCTCGTTCCCCCCCCCTCTGGAGCCTATCCCCCCCCCCTTAGCTATCGCTGCCTCCGGCACCACTACCATGCCTTGCCAGGGCCATGATGGGCCCTGCCGTGGTGTGTGCATGCGCCCTCCCTCGTGAGCTGGGCTGCTTCTTTGTCTTTCACCCCCCCGGTTGTTTTTTGGTTTAGGATGTTTTGTTGTGTGTGTGTTTGTTTGTGTTTTTTGTTTGTTGTTCGTGTTGTTCTGTGCGTTGGGTTTTTTTTTTTGCGACCTCCCTCTCCTCTCTCGTTCCTCGCTTCGTGCCACAGGGCTTCTTCGCGCTCAGAACAAAAAAAACGTGCGCCCTCCCGGCCGAGGGCAGGAGCAGGAGGGCCTGTACCTGTGCACCGCCCTCGGGCCCGCGAGGGTTCGGGCCAGGCACGGCGATGTGTATGGCATGTACGGATGCCTTCCGCGGGGGTGTGGGGGGGGGCCAAACATGTTGTGCAAAGAGGAGACAGAAGGTGAGGAGAGGCAGCGAGGCTCCGCGGGCGAGGAGAAAGAGGGAGAGACAAGGCCTGGCACGCGCCCGCCCGCGAAGGCGGCCTGGCGCGGCTACCAGGGGCCTGTTTCCCCTTCGGCCTGGTCAGGGGCTGCGGCTCACAGGACGGAGGACGTTCAAGCGAGAACGACACTCTGCAGTGCGAACCGATCGTTCGGCGCTGGCTCAGCTCGGATGATGCAGACTGTCCGCTTCCCCAACTGATGGAAAGGGGTTTCTGGTCTCCACCATGCAAGGACTCTGGACAGCAGGGGGGAGAGGGCGACGAGCAAGAACAAAAAGAAAAAAACGAATGATGACGAGAGATGGGACTGCGTCCGCATGTCCAGAAATCAAATCGAACAAAAACAAATCATATTTATGCCGCTACTGCCTGGACCTCTGCCGGGTGCGTCCTGACTGGAATTTCTTGTCGAATCAAGCCTTGGCGACGAGTCTCCCAGGAGCCCCGAAAGAGCAAAAGCGAGAGTAGGGTAGCAGTAGGTCCTTCTCCTCATCAGAAGGAGGGGAAAGGGTGGGAGGCAAGGATATCGAAATTATTTGTTCTGCGATCGCCAAGGTTATCCCAGGGGGGGCCGGGCTGCTGGCCGATAACCTAACTTGTTCGCTTTGGACAGCCCCACGCATGCCAGCCCGAGCCAATACTGCACGCCCCTTCGGACCTGTGAAACCGACAGGTCGGGTTATTCGGGGGGGGAGGAGAGGGGGGCGGGCACGATATGGGGAAACCAAAAGGTACCGATACGGCTACTCCCCGGACATCTCCTGGGGTGCGATCTGACCAGGATTTCGAGGCGAATCCAGCGGTGGCGACGAGGGCCTCCCAGGAGGTCCAAAGAGGGGGAAACGGGCGAAGGGTAGAGGTATGGGTAGCTTTCCTCCTCTGATCCTCCTCCTCCGCCTCCTCCGCCTCCTCCTCCTCCTCCTCCGCCTCCTCCGCCTCCTCCGCCTCCTCCGCCTCCTCCTCCTCCTCCTCCTCCTCCTCCTCCTCCGTCCTCCCTCCTCCCTCCTCCCTCCTCCCTCCTCCCTCCTCCTGAAGAACTTGGGTTATCGCCAGACCCCTACATTTTTTCCGATCGCAGGCACCCGCAGGATCGGGCCCAGGCGCCTCCGCGCCTCGTGGTCTCTCGGTCCCGCCAGGCCCGCTGCGGGGGGGCCGGCGCCTCGATTTCGCGGCGGCCTGGGCAGGACGTGCACGGGGAGGAGGAGGAGGAGGAGGAGGAGGAGGAGGAGGAGGAGGAGGAGGAGGAGGAGGAGGAGGAAGAGGAAGAGAGGAGGAGGAGGAGGAGGAGGAGGAGGAGGAGGAGGAGGACGTGCCAGACCCTTACAAAATACTCCCAAGAGGGAGGCAACAGACTGGCCCCCAAAATGCCCCTCCCCCCGCAAAGGCGCCTTCCCGCCGAGCAACGCCGCGCACCACTGGCGCAGCCGGCCCCTGTCGCGCGTCGCGAGCGACCGCGTCAGGGCCTGCAGGCACGCCGTGAACTCCTCGGGCGCGTTTTGGGCGGTGCCACGGCTCCCGCCGCCTCCTCCCGCCTCCCCCCTCTCCCTCTGCAAGTGGGCCCTCCTCACGCCTCCTCCCTCCCAGCGCCCCGCGCGGCCCTCCTTCTCCTCACTCGCTCCCCTGCCCACCCCTCCTTCCGGCCTCATCCCCCGCGTCCCTGCTCTCCCTCCATCCCTGCAAGCCTCCCCCCCCCTTTTCCCTGGTGCCGCCATGCTCCTTGGAGACGCAACCTCCCCTCCTGCAACCTCCCTCGCCCGTTGGCCCTCCATCTTTTATTGTTTCACACTGGGCCACCACGGCAACAAACCCATTCATTTTGAATGTTCACATCGATTTTCTGAAGGAGGGGAAAGGGAAGGACAGAAAGCTCGCGAAGCATTCACAAATCCATGTCTCGAGCCTCAAGCGGCTGGCAGCCAAACACACGCAAGCTTACGCAACCAGGCAGGCCCGAAATAAAAACCCTGGACTGGGAAAGCGACGCAAATGCATGTGGCAAGAGATCAGTTCGTATGAGTCACGTTGTACGGAGGCAGCCGCAAGAGGAGGAAAAGCTGGCTGGCATTATGCTGCGCAACATAATCACCCTAGACAGGCACGACACAAGCAATCGTCAGAGAGGGGTGGGGGGGAGGAGGAGGGGAGAGGAAAAGAAGCAGAGAACAAACATGCGCCGAGACTGCAATGCATACGCCTTCGGCCGAGAGAAGGACGCGGTATGCTGTGGACATATAATAGGGTGCAACAAATTATCCCAGTGCGACCCTACCTAGGAGTTGGACCCCCTAGGAAAGCAGCATTAGTAGTAACAGTAAAGCTAAGCTAAAGCTAAGCTAAAGCTAAGCTAAAGCTAAGCTAAATCTAAGCTAAAGCTAAGCTAAAGCTAAGCTACAGCTAAGCTAAAGCTAAGCTACTTCTAAGCTAAATCTAAACTAAAGCTAAGCTAACGCTAAGCTAAATCTAAGCTAAAGCTAAGCTAAAGCTAAGCTAAAGCTAAGCTAACACTAAGCGAATGCCAAGCTAAAGCTAAGGTAAAGCTAAGGTAAAGCTAATCTCAAGCTAAGCTCACGCTAAAGCTAAGCTAAAGCTAACGCTAAGCGAACGCTAATCTAAATATAAGCTAAATCTGAGCTAACGTTAAGCTAAAGCTAAGCTAACATCTAAGCTAAAAGCTAAGCTAAAGCTAAGCTAAAACTAAGTTAAAGCTAAAGCTAAAGCTCCCAGGGGACCGGGGGAACTGCTCCCAGGGGACCGGGGGAACCGCCCGGGGCGATTCCCACTGCCCGGCCCTTTAAGCCAACCGAGTAAGAACCCTTCTAGGCAGAGCCAAGGTAGGGAAACAACCATGCTGTATGCGCAGGCGGCCTGTGAAACAGGACAGTGTGGGCACGTGGCGATAAACAACAGAGAATGCGGGACAGACAACAACTCACGTCGTACGACATAGATAATTGACGGCTCGACGCGCGTCCGGTTTGCCTTGATACCTCGACAGGTCAAACGTGAAAGGAAACATACGACATTGTTGCGGCTGAGGCGACCATCTCAGCGGCAACGGTGTGACAGAAGAGACTGGGATCTAGACACATCAAACACGTAGCGCCACGAGAAACGTGTGGAGATGACCATCTTGAATGAGAACGGCTTCAAATAACCGAGCATCCGCCGATCAGCGCAGGCGGACGACGGAACAGCTAGAAGCATGTGCCGTGTTTGGTAATGCGACCGTCCTTGCATCATCGACTACAGTCGGGGCGCTGACCTAAGAAACCCTAAAAAAGGAACGAGGCCCCTTGTTTCCATAAGATAACCTTCGATTTCCCATCGAAAACACGAGGAACACCTGAGGCAAACTGTGAAACACTTAAGGAACACCGAGCCCCTCCCCAACGAAAAGGGTTCCTTCTTCAGCGCCCCGACTGTACAATCCTTCCCCTTTTGTCGCTCCTCCACCATCCGTCACTCCATGTCGCCCACCCCTCGCCAACTGCGCACGCCTCCCTTCGCCCGGATCGCGCCCCTCCACCTTCCACATCCGACCCCCACCCCGCTCCTGCGCGTGTTCCCCCTGATCCTACGTGGTCTTCCTGCTTCTCATTCCCCCCATCGGCCTCCTCGGCTTCCGCATCCAGCCCGCCCGCATGTTTGCCTCCGCTCCCGCTTCCGCTAATCACGATTCCTCTTCCTCTTCCTCTTGCCTTCCGACACATACCTCTCTACTAGTAATACCTCCAATCATCCCCCCTTTCGTCCTTCGGCTCCAGAGGAAGACAGGCGGGCAGGAAGGACGGATGAGCGAAGGGGAAGGAGGACAAGTGGGAAGTGAGGGAGGGGATGCAAGGGGATGATGAGGAATGATGGCGGGAGGGAGAGGACGAGGACGAGAATGCGGAGGACACTGACGATGATGATCGGCCACTGTGCCTTAGAGCACAAATCGGGGTGTCCCACAGGTCCCTTGCTCGATCCACTGAGCCTTAGTCCTCACTCCTGAGGGTTCCCTCAAGGGTCCAGGCCCCAATGGCTGGCTCCCGGGGCTTGTCGCATGGCTCCAGGGGCTTGTCGCGTGGCTCCCGGGGCTTGTCGCATGACTACGTGGGGCCCACTCAGGCCCTAACACTGAGGCTCCCGAGTGCCCCAAGAGCCCCCAAGATGGCCTTGAATCGTCGAACGATCGGTCCAAGATTCCCACGGTAGCCTCCAGTCAACAGACAACGCGCCGAAGACACACCAAGGGGGCTTCAAGAGGTAAACCTCGTCCCATTCCCAACAGGCAAACATACACTTCTGGCGTGAACGACTCTTGAGCATTCACGGTGTCCACGACGGCCTATGAGGCCATGCAGACCGCCCCAAGGCGGCCGGGAAGCCCAGCAAAGGGCCCCCAAGACGATCCAAGAAGGCCCCAGGACTACGCAAGAGGCGCCCAAGACCCCCCAAGAGAGCCCAAAGACGGGCCCGGGAGGGGGAGCCCGAATCGGCAATACGAGCGCTCCGCCCCAAAATGCCTCAAAGAGGCCCAAGGAGGCCCCCAAAAGGCCCCCGCGAAAGACGCCCCCCAAAACCCCACCACGGCTCCAAGGAGTCCCCCCCCAGCATCCCAACGAACACCGTAAGAGGCCGATGGCCCACAACCCAGGCGCGGGGGCGGGATGGGCCGAAGGCCACGATATGATGGTTGCAAAACGGGTGGTTCCAGGAACGCAGCAGCAGGAGGCCGACGAGGAGAAAGGAGGACCGGAGGCTCACCATGGTGCGAAGGTGAGAAGCCACATCAGCGCACCCTATCCAAGGTAGGCGGGCTGTGCACATCTCCTGCTGGTCGCTGTCGTCAGGGACGGTGCTGGGATGCCGCCTGGGGGACGCAGGAAGTCTCTCGACCGCGTCTCCCCGAAGGCCCAAAATGTCGGCGGCCACGGCCACGCACGCTTCATCGAGAGCATGCTTGTACTGGTCGCTCCGGAAAACTGCCCCCGCAAACGCTTCAGCTGCAGGATGGGTTTCGTCCTCCTGCCAGGAGGGGCACGGCAGCTGCCACCTCCTGCGGCGCGCGCGCTGCCGGAAAACACAAGCACTCGTCGACGGGCGAAAGGCCGCCCAATCCACCCGCCCCGCCACGATCCGCTCCAAGAAAGAGCGCAGCAACGTCAGCACAGCGCGCGTCGCGCACATGAGCAGCGATGCCCGTGGCCCTGGGGGGATCTCCTCGATCAATGTTGGCAAGGTTCTCCCTGCCCTTTTGTGATGCCCGCTCGTTGGGAGCGGATGGCGTGGGGTCTGCGCGGCCGTATTCTTGCAACAACGGCACAAGTAGCGCTTATACTTGGGAATATACACAAACAATAGGAGTCGTGGGGCTCCCTACAACACGCGGAAACCAAGCCAGGAACAGCGACGATGGTCTCGCGGTCAGCTGAGTGGTCCCGAAAGCCCGCCAGGGCCTGTTAGGCCCCCCAGGCATGGCCGACGATGGTCTCTCGCAGACCCGCGGGTCTGCGGCGGCGGGGCCAGCCGATGCCTCGAGGGCTCTGCGTCTACATGGGGTGCGCTGGCTACCTCGAAGGCCAGTGGGCGGCGTGACCCCCGCAAGCGCCAATGCCTGCCTGGTCCTCGCCTTGCGAAGGTATCCACAGGATCTCGATCTGCTCTGCGCGCCGCACTGTCGAAGTCTGCGTTCCCTGCCCAGGTCGGGGTTGGCCCCCGACTGAGGGCGGGGTTGATGGCCAGTCACCCACCCGTCGTAGAGTGGGAGGTGGTCCGTGACAGACAGCGCGCGTCCGACAGTCAAGCCACCGCGGGGGTGGTCACGACAGCTTCGGCACCCAACGCGATGCCCGAAATGCGCCCCAACTGATTCGCGCGCGGTGCGCTTCGCGATTGCACCCTCTCTTCTCGCAGATGCCCGATGGGTCCCTTCTCTTGTTTGCCGGATGCCCTGGGTCTCCATCTCTCGATTGCCCGGCGCCGCCAATGCCTCCTCCGAGGGCCTTTTGGTCTCCAACTTTGCGACGCGAAACCTCTGCGACGCGGCGCCGGCACAACGCGTCACGGCGCGGCGCCGACGCGGGGCCCTGGCAACCCAATGGTCGGACGCCTGGGCACTCGCCCAGAATGGGGCCCCCTTCGAGCCCAAGTCGGAGCCCGCGCGGCGCCCTGGGCGCCTGAATTGGCCGGCCGCGCGCCCCGCGCACGCGCCCCCAAATGCCCCAAAAGCTCGGGGCCCAAAAATGCGCCCCGCATGCGCGCGGGCGCGAAGTGCGGAACGCCCTCGCATCCAAACCACGTCTGGGCACAGCGCAACTCCATGCGCATTTTTGGGCGCCACTTTGGAAGCCATTGCGGGCGCGGCGCCAAATTTAGCGGGCGTCGTAGGACCCGCGTCTGCGGGCGCAAGACCTCGGGAGATGGACTGGCGGCGGTCGCGCCGGGGAAGACGCCCGCGAACCGGATCGGTCGCGGGCGCCATGCCCAGCGCCCAAATATATTGAACTCTCGGACCCGCGACGCAAGCCCCTCGCGCCAACGGCGACAGTCCGCGGGGGCTGCGTAGCGGGCGCCCAGGGTCGCGGCGGAGGTACTGAAGACAACAATGCAAATGAGACGTATGGTTTCTTAAGCACGAGGGCGCGCGCCGCGCGCTGAACAATCGCTCCGCGCGCGCCCTCGGCACGCGTCTTGACGCGCGGGGGGGGGGCTAGGGCGCGAGCGATTTTTGGGCGCGCGCACTCGGGGTCCTGAGCCCGCCCTGCTATGACCCCAGGGCGGGGGCGAATGCCGAGCGCCCGGCTCGCGGGGCGAGCGCGCGGCGCCGGGCTGTCCGTCTGCCCCGCTGGCGCCGGGGGGCAACGACTGCCGCCCCTGCGCGCTGGCGCCGGGTGTCGGGTCTCAACTGGCCTGCCGGGCCGTAGGCCGCGCCACTCCATCTCCGCCCACCACTCCATCTCCTAGCAGCAAAGCCAGGGCGCGCGCTTTCGAGGCGACTCCCCGCAGCCGGGAGGCAGGCTGGAACTCCGCGATGGCAAGCGCGGATGGCGTCGCGGAGCCCGAATCCGCGTTGCCCTCGTGGCCCTCGTTGCACGGGAAGAGCCAGACGCGATGCACGGGCGTCTGCTCCGCGGTTTCGCGCGCTTGGCACGCGGCGCCGACCTGGTTGGCCGCGCCAGCGAGCCTGGGCCCCGGCCACTGACGGCCAGCGGCCACGCGGAGGCCACGTCGCATGAGACTGGCCACCTCGACATTGGTGGCGGTCGCGTCGGAGCCGCCCCTGTCGAGGAACTCCCCGTAGATGCAGGGCCCGGCCGCGCCCGCCCGCGCGCGGCTTTGGATGGCGCCGACGAACTCGCGGACAAACTCAGCGGGGCCGACAAACGCGCGACCCCCCAGCCGCCCATGCGAAGACGGGGGAGGAGCCGCGCCAGCTCGCCCCCAATCGGCCTGCACCGGCTGCCGGGGCCAGTCGGAAGGCAGCGGGCGCTGCCGTTCCGAGCCCGTCCGCGCGGCCAGCGCAGCGCTGCCGGGCCCTGCGGCCATGGACCACCTCCTGTCGCCGAGGTCAACTGTCCTCAAGTAGATCCTCCGCCGCGCATGTGTGTGATCCTGAGGTCGCGCTGCGGACGGTCAAACCAATGCCAGGGCCGCTCTGGGGCGATCTGAGAATCTTGGTCGCGGGGTCTTCGTCGCCCACCGTCGCCGCGAGCGACGCGGCGAGGTGCCTGCCGGGTGCCTTGCCGGAAATCACCCTTGCTGCCTGCCCGCGGATCTGGAGGGTCGACGACGGCGCCAGGCCCGCGACCTGATGTTCGCGAGCGCCCCGAGGTCGCGATCAGGTCGCCCACAAGCACAGCGCAATCTTTACTAGCGAGTCGTGCTTCCGGGTCTTGCCGATGATCTGGCCCCGTCCCTGCAGTGGACGTTCTGGCTCGCTGCTCTGCCTCGGTGACGACCCCTCGCTTGGCCGCGTCCGCGTCGTAGCCGCGGGCGGCGCCGCGGTGGGCCACCTTCGCGCGGTCGCCCTGCTTCTCGGGGGCGGCATGGACGGAGTGGGCGATTCTGGAGCTGGACGCCGCGACGATCGTCTGCAGGGGCACCCGCCGCCGCCTCAGCGTCGTCATGGAGGTCATTCGCCACCCCCGACTGCCCCTTGCGAAGTCCCCGGGGCCCTGCGAGCCGCGTAGCTGTTGCGATGGTGGGCCCTAGAAGGGACGCGGCCGAGGCATGCCATCGCGAACTCGCCGCCTCGCGCTGACACACCTGCGCCCGAGGAGGAGGTGCCTCGGGACGCGGAGGAGCCCCACCTCGAGCGCGACGAGCGCCGCGGGGGAGCCCCGCCCGACAAACACGATGAGGAGCTTCTTCCGGTTGGCGCTGTCGTAGACCTTCTCGGCGCCCATCAGGAGCGCGGCGCTGGCGACGCCGACCCGGGCCGCCGTCTAGTCGAGCGACGCCTGCGCCAGCGCGGCATGAGCGCGCTTGAGCCTTTGATGGCTCTGTCCCAGAACTCGCCCAAGTCTCTGGCCCGCAGGTCGGTGACGGGGGTGCAGATTTCGCTCCAGTCCCCGGGCAAGGTCGGCAGCGCCCAATGTGCTCCCATTCCTCCGCCAGACTTTGGGGCTACTGCGCCGATGACGGCGTGGGCCTCCTGAGGACAAAGCCCGTGGGTCTCGACCGCGTGGTGCAAGTCTGCCAGCCCAACTACGCCGCCGTCTGGTAGCCTCTGAACATCAATGGGCCCGACGTTGTCCACCCCATCTGGCTTTCTGGGGGTTGGCTGTGCGCGCCGCCGCCTTGCTCTGGCCATCCCCCATCTCGAGTAGAAGATCCTTGCGGGAAAGCATGTGGACCTCCGCGTAGGGCTGGTAGAAGGCGTCCACGTTGCAGCTTGGCGCCGTCCAGATGCGACTCCATGGTTCTTCGATATCACTCAGCCACTCACCATGTTGGTGGGGCTACCCGTCGCGATGCCGATTTGCTGGGCATATAGGCTGGGGCCTTGAGGGTCCTTGGCGAACCTCAAGGCCTCGAGCCCCTTGGTGTAACTTACCAAGAGCCTGCTGCCACGCCCGCTGGCCCACACGACGTAGGACTTCCTGGAATGTGCCTTTGCCTTTTGCGCCCGCGCCTCCGTCGTCGCACATAAGAAGCACGACGTCCTCGAGGTCGCAGAACACCAGGGCCATCTTTTTGGGTTTCCCCCCATCGACCTCCCTGGTGTCGGTCGTGGACGCGAAGTGGTTAGTTTTGTTATGGCAATTGACGACCTGATCAACATTGCTGATGAGGCGGCGCGTGCACTTCTTCTGCGCATTCTCGTCCTTCCCGTTGTTGGCCAACGCGGCGTATCAGATCAGGAGGGAAACAACATCCTGCCACTACGGACCCTCTGGGTCCTTGAGGTGTGGCCTGCCGGGTGAAATTTTAAGTGTCTTCTTACGAACTTGGAACCTGAGGGCCCTGTCCACGTACTGTTGGAATTTCTCGCACGGGTGTCGTGGGCCTTGAGCCGGCGATCCCTTTCGCCGTGGCCCACAGATCGTGGTTGTTGTCGACGATGGCCGCTTGCACTTGTCGTATGTTGTGTACCATTTGCCCCCGTCCCTGCTGGGAGGCGTGCTGATTTCCCTCTGAACGCGGGGTAACTGCTGAATGCCTCCGCGGCCATGTGCCACTGATCCTCCGTGAATTAACCATGCTGCTTCTTGGGTTCCCTTTCGGTACCACCCGTGTGAATGCGGTCGAACTCACCACACTGGAGGTGCTGAGGTAGCTGTTCCTTGCGGCTCTTCATGTTCCTGGGCCTTGCCTTGGACCTCTTGATATTGTGGGCCGCGACGCGCTTCGGCCTGCCAATTGTCCGTAACGCGCTCGGGATATTGATGCAACTGTATGGCCAAGCGTGACAGATGCTTACCGTGATCTCGATGCCGCAATGCGTCTTCCACGGGACATAGTGATATGCCTCCATGATTATGCTGCGCGCCACGCCGGCCCTGGCGATACCACGGTCGTAAACATAGCCTTTCCCCTTACCGCACGTAGCGCGGCAACCCTTCGGGATAGCGATGGCCCCGCCCAAGCGTAGGATCCAATGTTTGTTGCCCCACCTAGCGGGCTCGTAGTTCCAGTCGCCTAAGACGATCCAGGGGTTTCGAATCTGTCGAGGAACGCCGCGATCGAGACCAGGATGTCGCGATGTGCACCTTGGTCTCTGAAGCCTTGCCGCAGGTAGGCCGTGATGACCACTATGTTGCCCAGGGTCCTGTGGAGGATGTAAGGCGAGAGTCCGACGAACAGCTGTTTGCCGTGCTGCATGAGGTAGAAGGCGCGGTGGGCCTCGAACGACGCCGCGGCAACGTCGCGCCCCGTGAGCATCCACTCGCCGCCGTCGATGCCCTTGTACGACTCGTTGGTGGGGATGGCTGGTATCACCGCTAACTTCTAGCCGTTTGCTGCCAAGCCTCCTTTGTGCTTGGCTGTGTCGCTGGCCACCACGTGGGTCTCTGCCACAACGATCATCTGGTAGTCGCTGCCGTTGCCGCGAACGAACCTGGTGCCTGCGGCCTCCGCCCTGTGGTGACGACGAAGCGGACGGAGGACCAGGAGAAGGAGAAGGGGGGCGAAGTCAAGGACCAGCACAAGAGATGCGGCGGGCGGGGGGAGGAGGAAACGGGGGAGGAGGAAACAGACCCGGGGGAGCTGGATCGAGGATCGAGGATGAGGCTGGCGTGGCGGGGGAAACCCGCCTCCCGGAAACACAGTGAGGCGTTCCGACCTCCGACCACCTCCTACTCATTCCCCGGCGACGACCGCGACGCCGACGACTGCGACGAAAAAGACGCCGACAATAACGACGACGATTGCGACGCCGACGACCGCGACAACGACGACGTCGACGAAGACGGCGCCGCCGACGACGACGACGACAACGACAACGACGGCAACGACGATGACGACGACGCCGACGCCGACGGCGGACAATGAAGACAGACGATGGACGACAGATGACGACTGACGGGGATGACGACGACGACGATGACGACGACGGCGCATCACATTTGACAGCAACTCACGAATGCATTTGGTCGCCCCTATGGCGCTCAATAGCGCGCACGATCGCGCGAACAAACACTTACACACTTGATGTCCCTCTGATACCGCTGTTTCGCGCTTTGGCTGCTATTGAGCGCTATTCGGTGCAACTGGGTGCTGTTGGGTGCTGTTTGGCGCCAGTTGCCGATACGCATTTACCTACCCAAGACGGGCGGAATCCTTCGAACTGTACTACACGAGCTGACACCTGAGCGTGTGCGAGGGGCGGGCGCCGATGACGACGACGACGACAACGCCGACGCCGACGACGCCCGCGACGGCGACGGCGACGGCGACGGCGACGGCGACGGCGATGGCGACGGCGACGGCGACGACGACGACGACGGCGACGGCGACGACGACGGCGACGGCGACGGCGACGGCGACGGCGACGGCGACGACGGCGGCGGCTGCGTAGCCAAAAGGTGCGCGCGGGGGGGCCGGCGCGCGCTCCTCGGCGTCCCCGAGGCACGCCGCGGCCAGCAGGTCGCCCTCGGCCGTGGTGCCGTCCGCGCGAGGCCCCGCCCCGGCGGCGGCGGCCGCCTGCTCGGGTCGGGTCGGGCAAATGGGGGGGATAGCAAAGGAGGGGTTTGAGAATCAGCTCACGTAGCTGATTTTTCCGGCGCCGGAGGCGGCTATGTATCGAGGAATGGGCCCCTCGGTGAGGCCGAAACCAGCTGCATGCAGCAAATTTCGTACCCCCCCCTTTCCCAATCCCCCCCTTTCGTCCGACCCGATCGGGGGGGCTTGGGGCCGGGCCCCGGTAGGCGAAGCGCGCGGGGTGCAAGAGTCGGGGATGGACAGACCCCCCCTTTAGCAAAACGTGGCTTCGTGAAAACGACCCGAGGCCCAAACCCTGGCGGGCGCCAGCCTGGAAAAGAACGGCCACGGCGCCCTCTCGAAAACCGAAAACGGACAATTCACTAATCGACGTGTCACTGTTGGGGGCTCTGTCCACCCCCGAAAGAGGCGCAGCCGGGGGAGCCCAGCGCAGATCCGCGCATCCGGCGTGGAGCTCCTAGAGGGGATGTCAGCCAGGCGAAGACATCCGGACCCTTTGCCCACCAGCCATCGGTTCTCCTGAACCGATGGGAGGAGATGAGGTGGGTCGGAACGAATTCGCCACGTGTTCGACGAATTCCGAACCCTACCCCCGACGCCCATCGAGCTGCCTGCATCTTTGAACGGCAAGGGTAGGTGGGGAAACCAACAGGTACTGATACAGCTACCCCAAGCACCTCTCCTGGGGTGCGTTCTGACCAGGATTTCGAGGCGAACCCAGCGACGTCGACGAGGTCCTCCCAGCAGACTCAAAAGGGAGAAGACGGGCGAAAGGTAGTGGTATGTGAAGGGGCCCTGGGACACACAAATAAATACACACAAGTAAAAGAATCCCCCATATTTTCTTGTAGTTTCTTGGTTTTCGTCTTCCCCCCCACTTCCCATATTTTCCCGTATTTTCCTGGGAGTGCACAATTAATTGTGCCTGTGTTTTTTCCCCCCCTCCTGAGTATGGGTATACTTTTTCCTCCTCTGAGTCGGGCTTGGAGTCCGCCGCCGACCATCTAAAGAGGCGGCCGCCGCGCGCTGCCCCGAAGACCCGGCGCTCTGCCGCTGGCGCCCGGCAGTCGGCGCTGCGCGGCGGCACAGGGGGAGGAAAGGGCAAGCGACACCAGCTGGCCATCGATCGGACGTCCATTTTTTTGTGTTTTGTTCGGTTTCGTGCGTGGTTGTTTCGCCAAATGATCAAGGATGCTCCTCGGTGGTCCTCGCCGAGGAAAAACTGCACACGTCCGAGCGATGCCAAGCGAGCACAGGGCGACGAAAGCTATAGATGTCCACGACGAAATCTGGAGATGTCCACTGCTGCCTGGCCAAGCTCATCCTGAACCCAGCAGCCGTGCATACGCCACGCCCTCCTGACTCGGTCCGGAGGGCGTATACGTAGCTCCTGGGCTCAGGATGGGCCTGTCCGGTGAGCAGTGGATGTGTACAGAAGGCGTCGCGCGGGAGCAGACCGCGGCGAAAGTGCAGGCGGAAGGCCAGGGCCGGCGGGACGAAGCAGTCGGGCGGGCAGGCGTGTGGTCCTGTCGTCTCCACTGCTTCGGGCCCCAGGGACCCTCACTGACCGATACGGCTCGAAAAATGACGCAGAAAGATGGGGTCGATGGCTCCAGTCGGGTTTCTGCCACGACTTCGCAATTGTTTCGTGGCGTCGGCTCTCACGGTCACGCGTGCTGCCCAAGAGGCCCCCAAGACGCCTCAAGAGGCTGTCAAGATGACCCCCAAGACGGCCTGAGGAGGCACAAAACATTGGTTCCACACTGGTGTTTGACTGCTGCATGGATTCTCGCCGTTTCGGGCCAAGATCAGTCGATGATGACTCCGGGTCTCTCCGAGCATACCCTACGTCAAGTCCGCGTCGTGTCTTCCCTGGCGTGAACTCCCGACACCGCGGGGATCGTTCACAATTGACCGAGCGGCCGTTTCAGAAACACTGGACCGTTCAACGATGAGGAGGAGCAGGAGGAGGAGGAGGAGGAGGAGGAGGAGAAAGGAAGGTAAAAGGAGGAGGATGAGGAGGAAGAGGAGGAGGAGGAGGAGGGAGAGGAGAGGAGAGGAGAGGAGAAGGAGGCAGAGGAGGAAGAGGACGAGGGAGAGAAGGAAGTGGAGGAGGGAGGAGGAGGAGAGGAGGAGGAGAGAGGGGAGGAGGAGAGGAGGAGGAGAGGAGGAGGAGAGGACGAGGGAAAGAAGGAAGTGGAGGAGGGAGGAGGAGAAGAGAGAGGAGGAGGAGGAGGAGAAAGAGGAAGAGAACGAGGAGGTGAAGGAAAAGGGCAGGCCGACTCCGGGCCACGGGCGGCACTCTCAGCCTTCAGCGCCCGCCCTGGCATTACCGCCGTTGGACACGAGAGGCGCACCTACAGTCATCGCCCTGACCTAAGGAACGATACATCAGGAATGAAGCCCCTTTGGTTTATCCCAAGGAACAACGCATAAGGAACGATCGATTAATACATAACGCATAAGGGACTGTAAATAACGCATGCAAGCCTAAGGAACGACCGAGCCCCTTTTGAAAAGTAAGTGTTCCTTATTCAAGCCGCTCACTGTACCGCAAGATGGCCCACGAGGCCCCCAAGGCGACCGCTGCGCGCTCACGCGTGCTACCGCTCAGCTGCGGAAGCGCAAGGGCCCAAGGGCCCAAGGGGAGGAGGGGGGGGAGCGGGGGGGAGGGGAGGGGGAAGCAAACTGAGATCCACGTTTGCGACTCCTTGACAGCAGTTGTTTTCGTGGCCTTGTGTCCCACTGCCCCTGCATTTAGAAAACAGCTCACGGAAGCTCTTCGTCGTCCCCACGGCGCCCAATAGCGCACCAAGTCGCGCGAAAAAGCTGACAGGCTTCATCTCCCTCACAAGACGCTACAGGGCGTTCTCGGGCGTTCTTGGTCGCTATTGGGTGCTCTTTGAACGCTATTCCGAACTGTTGGGCGCTGTTTGGCGCTATTGAGCGCTAACGGGCACTATCCACCGATATAACTTCAATCCAAAACAAGCGAACTCTTCCGTGATGTACTGTCTGACTGCATGGCTGTTCGTCCCCTTGGCGTGCTCCGTGACTCGAAGCTGGCGCAACAGCTCCGGGAAGCTGCAAAACAATTGCCCTGAGGGCGGTGGGTCCTGCCGCGGATGCTCCCGGGCGGGGCCGTCCACGGCCGAGGGCCGCGATGCCATCGGTCAGATCACCGTTTCTTAGGGGGCCACATGCGAACCCCACCCTCCCCCTCAGAAATCGTTGGGGGTACTACCAGCCTGGAACACGATGCCAATCTTAGGGACTCCCTTATTTTTTAGGGCGAATCGCTAAGACTGTCATCGCCTTTTGGTGTGTCAATCTTAGGGATAGGGATACGTTCGAGGCTGGTAAGGGTAGGGGTAGGGTCAAGCTAGCCAGCTCGAGCGAGTCAAGCATGGCATGATCATTCCCACCCGCCCTCCCACGACATAAGAAACAGTGATGGCACAACTGGGGGTTGCGCGGGCATTTCAGTGCGAGTGGAGGATACCCTAGGACACCGCATTAACGTCCGCGCGGGATGTGCGCCGCGTCCCATTCCCGCCACGAATTTCGCAACGTCGACGACAAGACTGGCCATGTTGAAAGGAACAACGGACACGTTCGGCCCTCCCACAACATAAGAAACAATGCTGGCGCAACCGGGTGCTGGCGCGTAGTGGTAGTGGTAGTGGTAGTGGTAGTGGTAGTGGTAGTGGCAGTGGCAGTGGTAGTGGTAGTGGTAGTGGTAGTGGTAGTGGTAGTGGTAGTGGTAGTGGTAGTGGTAGTGGTAGTGGTAGTAGTAGTAGTATTATTATTAGTAGTAGTAATAGTCGTAGTAGTAGTAGTAGTAGTAGTAGTAGTAGTAGTAGTAGTAGTAGTAGTAGTAGTAGTGGTAGTAGTAGTGATAATAGGAGTAGTAGTAGTCGTAGTAGTAATCATAATAGTAGTCGTAGTGGTGGTAGTAGTAGTAGTAGTAGTAGTAGAAAAAGAAATAATAGTAGTAGTCGTAGTCGTAGTCGTAGTGGTAGTAGTAGTAGTAGTAGTAGTAGTCGTAGTAGCAGTAGTAGTGCGTCGTAGTACTAGTCGTAGTCGTAGTAGTAGTAGTAGTATTAGTAGTAGTAGTAGTAGTAATAGTAGTAGTAGTAATAGTAGAAGTAGTAGTAACAGTAGTAGTAATAGTAGTCGTCGTAGTAGTAGTAGTAGTAGTAGTAGTAGTAGTAGTAGTAGTAGTAGTAGTAGTAGTAGTAGTAGTAGTAGTAGTAGTAGTAGTAGTAGTAGTAGTAGTAGTAGTAGTAGTAGTAGTAGTAGTAGTAGTAGGTAGTAGTAGTAGTAGTAGTAGTAGTAGAGTAGTAGTAGTAGTAGTAGTAGTAGTAGTAGTAGTAGTAGTAGTAGTAGTAGTAGTAGTAGTAGTAGTAGTAGTAGTAGTAGTAGTAGTAGTAGTAGTAGTAGTAGTAGTAGTAGTAGTAGTAGTAGTAGTAGTAGTAGTAGTAGTAGTAGTAGTAGTAGTAGGTCGTAGTAGAAGTAATGGCCCTGAGTCGCCGAAAGATCGTTCCAAGACGCCCAAGATGGCCTCCAGACGGCCGTAGCGCCAAGAAACCGCGGGGAGACTCAGGAGGCCCTCCAAGAGCCTGAACTAGCAAAAACCTCCCAGGCATTCGTCACCCCAGGGCCTCCTGGAACGCCCTGGCACCCAATGAATTGGCGATCTAAAAACGTTCGCCGAGCCAAAGCGGGAGCGCAACTTTGAGAAAATTTCGCTCGGCGCCCAAGCGAGAAGGTCATTTCATTCACTTCGAGCGGGGGGGGGGTTGCCGCGCCCAATTCTTGCCATGCACTTCTGCGGGGTGGACGACAAGAACAGCTATGTGGGCAAGCGAAAATCAGCATGGCATTGCTTCTGACAAGTAAGGTGGCCCCTCCCGCCTTGGAGTTGCCCCAGAAGTCCGCGCGCGATGTGCGCCGCGCCCCATTCCTGCCACACCTTTCCCATCGTCGATGACAAAACAGGCCATGATGAAAGGAAAAACGGCAACTCTGTATAGTTTTTTACAATCAGGATGGGAGGGCCCGCAGCCCGCATGGACGTCCGCGCGCGATGCGCGCCGCGTCCCATTCCTGCCACATATTTCGCACCGTCGGCGACAAGGCAGGCCATGCTGAGATGAAAAAAACGGAGACTTTGTACTGATTTTTAACAGTCAGGATGGGCGGGCCCGGATCGACGGCCGCGCGCGATGTGCGCCGCGTCCCATTTGTGCGCCGCGTCCCACTGCTGCCACATATTTCGCACCGTCGGCGACGAGGCAGGCCATGCTGAGATGAAACAACGAAGACTTTGTATTGATTTTTTACACTCAGGATGGGCGGGCCCAGATTAACTGCCGCGCGCGATGTGCGCCGCGTCCCATTCCTGCCACGCTTGTCGCATCGTCGACGGTAAGAAAGACGATGTTGAGAAGAAAAACGGCCACTTTGTATTGATTTTTTACAGTCCGGATGGGAAGTCCCGGATTGGGCCGCTATCGGCCGGAATGCGAGGTAGGTGGGGGTATATTCTAATAAGGAACAAGGATTCGCATGTGGCCCCCGATTTTCTAAGCCCGAGCCCTCTGCATGTCGGCAACCATGCGGCGGAGCCCACGCCCCCTTCCCCGCGAGCTGCGCTCCGCCCCACGCCACGGGAGCAGAGGCCGGCACAAACAGCAAAGCTCAGAGCTCTGCGCGGATCTCTTGGATCGGCGCCGGAGCCCCCATGGCGAGCCTCGCGCGCCAGCGAGGGAGGTCCGGCGGCGCCGACCATCCAGGAATTTTCCTCGAGGAGCTCCGGAAGGCTACGATTATGCCGTGTTGCTCTTCCTCGATTATGCCGTCTTGCTCTTCCTCGGCACGCGGTGCTGGGCTGGTCTCGAGGGGGGCGGCGGGCGCGCGAGGGCGCCCCCGTGGGGCGCACAGCTGCGAAGACGTGTGAGGCGTGACGTGCTGCGTAAAATCCGCACCAACACTCCAGCAGAACGGTGGTGTCCGTTCTCGATCTTTTTTCGTTGTGATCCGACACAAGGGAATCCATCTGTAATCCGCCACAGAAAGAATCCAGTCGTAATCCTCCACAAGATGAGTCGGAATCACAATGAAATCCGCAACAACAGAACTTAGTTCAGTTTGCAATCCGCCACGAAAGAAATCAATGTGTAGTCCGCCATAGAGGGAATCCTGTTGCAATTTGCCACAACGGGAATCAATTTGAAATCTGCCACACAAGATATCCTTGTGTAATCCGCCACGCAGGGAATCCTTGTGTAATCCGCCACAAAGAGCATTGTAACCAACCGCAAAGGAAATCGGTGTGGAAACCGCCACAACGGGAATTCATGTGTAATCCGCCGGAAAAGGGAATCAATGTGTAACCTGCCACAACAGAGATCAATGTGTAGCCCGCCACAGAGGGAATACATGTGCAATCCGCCACAACGGGAATAATTCTGTATCCCGCCAAACAAAATATCAAACTTTATACTCCGCCACAAAGAGAATTCCCCTGCAATCCGCGACCAAGGGAATCCATTTGCAATCCGCCACACAAGAAATCAATGTAAAATCCGTCTCGCCTCTGTCCCCTCGGTCCCCTCGGCCCCCTTGCGAATCTTGCCGCTGAAGACCCACTTCCTGGACCACTGGCGCGACGCCCATGGCCCGCGCTTGCCACTCCTATCCGTCTGGATGGAGTGCGGGCGCAGCTGGGTGCCGACGCTCTGGTGAAGCACCAAAGATAGGGACTCCTGGCCGATCGTCAGCTCAGAGGCCTGCACGTGTTCCACTGGGGAACCGCACCCACACACTGACCTCAGAGTTGCCACGCAGAGGGACGGGGGGAGGGGGGAACAGGGGGAGGAACGTCCGCGCCGAGGAAAGCTGGGTGCCGACGCTCTGGTGAAGCACCAAAGGCAAGGACTCCTGGCCGATCGTCCGCTCAAGAGGCCTGCACGTGCTCCACTGGGGAACCCCGCACGCACTGAGCGGGAGGCCTTCCCCCCTCCCCCCCTCCCCCGTGCGAGCGGCGAGGGGGGGACGCCCGCGCCGCTCCAAGAGAAAAGCCCGCGCGGGGCCCCGCGAGCGTTGTGTTTGTTGTGCTTCTGCGACAGAGAGCCTCGAGCCGCCAGGGCTCGAGGCTCGACCCTCCCCCCTCCCTCCCTCCCCCGTGCGAGCGGCGAGGGGGGACACGCCCGCGCCGAGCCGAGAGAAGCCCGCGCCGAGCCCCACGAGCGTTGTGTTTGTTGTGCTTCTTCGGCAGAGGGCCTCGAGCCGCCAGGGCTCGAGGAGATCGAGCCTCCGGCCCCCGGGGCCCGCGGCAAAAAAGTGCGAAGGAAGGGCCCCCCGAGGGGCCCTCGAGCTTCCACCTGGGGGAGCACGAAGGGGCCCCAGGACACACAAACAAATACTCCAACTTTTATAATAAAGGGGGGGGGTCACAAACCTCCCAGACGAGCCATTTTCGACACCCCCGTCTGGGGCGACCTCCATCAAAAAGTACACACAAACACAAGGATTCCCCATGCTTTCCCATACTTTTTCTGGGTCTTTGTCTTCCCCCCCCCACTTCCCATATTTTCCCATACTTTCTGGGGAATCGACGACTCATTGTGCCTGTGTGCTTTCCCCTCCTGGGAGCAGAGGGACCGAGACCGCTGCTCCACGGACCCCTCCCAGGGGTGCGTCCTGACCTGTTCAGGTCGAGGCTCACCTTGCCGTGGCGACGAGAGCCCTCGAGCACAGGCAACAGTGGCATACACTCATCCCCCGACGCTCCTCGAGGCTCGAAGTTCGGCAAAGAACGCGGTTCGCAGAAGAGCACGGTTGCAAAGAATGCGGCTTGCAAAGGGCTCGTGGCTTGCAGTGGTTTGCAACCCGCACCCTGGGGGGGCGGGCGAGGACCTCGACAACATTCTCCGCCGCGCACCGAGGAGGCCCGACGAGGGCAACGTGGTGCCCCCCAAGCCCGTACAACACAGATCGCCAACCGCACCCAAGCGTATCCACACCCTTTGTGGTCGCCGATCTCGCCATCGCTCAGACGCCCATCCCCCGTGCGCTGTTCGACCTCGTGCGCCTCTCTTGATCTGGTTCGCCAGAGGGCCCCAGATGTTCCTACGTGGTCAAAAAGGGCCTCCGGAAGTCGAACACTAAGAGACACTTGAGCGGGTCCAGGTATTCTCAGGACGCAAGCATGCGTCGCAGATCAAGGTTTCATTTCCTCTCTGGCGGTGCGCACAAGGTGGCAGGAGGAGGAGGGGGGGGCTTCTCAGGAGGAGGCTGCCTGAAGGCGCTGGCCCTGCATCTATAGATCAGGCTTCTAAGAAGCCCTACCCCTTCCCGCCACTCCTCTTTCGGGGGCTGCGAACGGTGCCCCTGGCCCAAGGTGCCCCCAGCTTGCCGCTCCATTTCGAACCCCCTGGGGCCAACTGGGCCTCCTGAGGGGTTCTCTGGAGGCCGTGGGGGGGCCTCCTTGGAAATCCTGGGGGGACCTTGGGCCAGGGGTCCTTCCAGCAACACCCGACCCCTCTGCGCTCGGGGATCTTCTGACCTGGGTCAATCCTGACCCGGGTCAGTCGGGCCTTGCAGAATCCTGCAAGAGCCTGCAAGATCCTGCACCCAAGCCCGGGTCAGTGCGAAGCATCCTGCAGGATCCTGCAGGACCCTGCACCCGGACCCGTCTCGGTGCGACCCTGGCCCTGCAAGATCCTGCAAGATCGGGCGCTCTGGCTGACCCCCGTTTGCATGGACCCCCGTCTCAAGTCGGGCGTTGGCAGAACTGGGCTTAGTGGACCCCCCCGCCCCATTTCCACTAACCGGAACTGCCGTCACCACCCGAGAAACACCTGTTACGGCAAACCTGGTTTAGGGAACCTGGCCGATTGAGGGGCCCCAGGGCCCCACCACTAACCGGGTCCCCTTACCCGGGCTCCTGGCTATACCCGATCAAGGCCCCCGACCCTCTGGACCCCACTTCCCTCCGCTTTTCCCATATTTTCCGGGGGATCGACAGTTAATTGTGTCTGTGTGTTCTTTCCCTCCTGCATGGACCCCCGTCTCCAGGCCACCGACCGACCCTCTGCGCCTGGTCCTCGGCGTCGCCGGCGCACGCCGCGCCGAGCGGGGCGCCGCGCTCGGCCGCGGGCGGCCCGGGCTCCGCGGCGGCCGGCGCCTGGCGGGGCGCCCCGCCCTCCTAGGCCCCCGGGCTCCCTCCCCCGGAGGCCCTCCAACGCTGAACGGGCCCGAGCACTCGAGACGGCTCCCCCCCCCCCGGAGGCCCTCCCAAGCTGAAGGGGCCCTGGGACACACAAAGACATACCCACACATACAAAGATTCCCCATATTTCCTAGATATTCTCTGGGTTTTTGTCTTCCCCCCCACTTTCCCATGTTTTCCCATGTTTTCCTAGGGATCGACGAATAATCGTGCCTGTGTGTTTTGTTCCCCCTCCTGAGAAGCAGCAGCGCGCGAGCACTCGAGACGGCTCCAGTTGGGACTCTGGCCC
Source organism: Prorocentrum cordatum (assembly GCA_963575745.1). Classification (NCBI taxonomy): domain Eukaryota; class Dinophyceae; order Prorocentrales; family Prorocentraceae; genus Prorocentrum; species Prorocentrum cordatum. Next base: position 248,839 of record CAUYUJ010013080.1, on the reverse strand, counting down.
CGAGTTCTCCGCAGAGCTGCGCGAAGCCCAGGGGAGCAAGCTCCGCCGGCATGTGCAGGCGAATTCATCCAGATGCACATCGCTACGCGATCAGGCAGGGACTACAGGGACCCCCTCCCACGCCCCTCCTCTCCCTCGCCCCATACCCCCTCCTCAACAAAAACCAGTCATCAAAGTACAAGCAAATCGAACTCAACGGGAGCATACTTACACCCCCTCCTCGCCCTCCCCTGCCCCTCATCGCCCCTCCCCCCTCCGCGCCTCCCTTCCACCCCCGTTGTTTTCCAGTACACTCTTAAGGCCAATGCATACAAACCCTGCCCGACGGACTAACTGCGGGAGCGGCTTTGCTGTCGCCGGTCTAGGGGCCCGTGATCACCCACTCCGCCCCCCCTTCCCCCCCGGGCCTCCCCTCCTCCTCCGCCTCCCCTCCTCCGCGCCCCCCCCGCTCGACGGCGGCGGCGGCGCCCGCCCGCCCAAGCCTCCCGGTGCCCCCCGCCCCTCAAGGTGTTCTTGCAGACACTGCGGGCGTTTTTCTGTGTAAAGGGAAAATGCAAAACCAGGGCCAGGATTAGCTCGGGTGAGGATAAACTGAGAATTTCTGAGACCCGTCGGCTGGAGGATGTATCGGGCGCCGCGGCTTTCTCAGAGCGTTCCGGAACGAGCGCTCCAGAACGCTCTGGATCGGACCTATCCTTGTCCTAGCCCCGCCTGGTTTTTCGAGGTCTGAGGATTTCGAACGTTTTCGTTGGTGTGGCTGCGGTGTCTCAGCCTCGGGATGCCCTCCAGCAGCTGCACCCTCGCCGAGAACGTTCTGGGGCGTTCAATAATTCGTTGGATCTCGGCGGTGCTCCGGCCTTGGGAGGCTTTCTAGCAGCTGCGTTTCGCCGCTGCCAGAGAGCCACAATATGACCCGAAACCTGGGGGCCACGCCTCCGTTTTGGAGATCCACGTTGTGTTAATACGTTGTCGGTGCAATTGTTGCAAGACCAGCGTCGGTCCGTGGCCCACCTGCCCGTGCTCCTGCCTTCCTTGCGTCTCAGTGAGTCTTCGGGTGTCACAATGCCGCCTGCCTGACTCGCCATCGCTCGGACGTCCATTCCCTGTGCTTTTGTCGGTTTCGTGCGTGGTTGTTTCGCCAAATGATCAAGGATGCTCCTCGATGGTCCTCGCCGAAGGAGAAATGCACACGCCCGAGCGATGCCAAGCTGACGGCCAATTCCTTCGGGGGCGCGCCAGCATGGACTAGCGATCCACAGATCTGGCGCGCGTCCGCCAAGTCCATGGATCGGGGAAGGCGCCCCACCCCAGAACGCGGCGGGTGCCGCCTCGCTCGGCGGCGGGAACCCGCGATATTTCCAAGGGAAACGGGCCCCGTCGCTCATCCACGCCCCCTTTGATCCATGCTTGCGATCGCCTGACTTCTGGGATGCGGTTGTGAACGCGCCTCGGTCGAGCCACGAGCGAAACGTGGACAGCGAAAGAGACACTTTTGGATCCGCGGGTCGAGAGCGCACCTCTCCCGGTCGAAGCTAAGCGGGCCACTCGCACAGCTTGAATTAACAAAGCGGGGGGGAGGCAGAAGGAGGGGCCTCACGCCAAGGCCAGGAGGGGGCGACAGCGCAGGAGACACGCTCCCAGCGATTGTACGAGCGGCACGCCGCCGTGCGGCGCCCACCTGCGCAATGCTGTGGAAGAGGCACGGGGGCCTCCGGGCAACGACGATCGAGTGGCACGCGCCGACGGGCCTCCAACGACAGCGTGCCATTGGTGCGCGTGTTCCTCCCCCGCCCCCCCGCCTTCGGCGGCTCAAGGATGGGGCCCTGGACGGGGCCCTACACCCTGGATTTCCGACGACACGTTGGTCTTGTTTCAGTCTGGGCGCTTATCCCAGGTTTCGGCCTGTGGTGGGGGGGGCCGTTGTTGGACCTGGGGCCAGATCGTATCGCAGGACGTCTGGGAAAATGCTACGGAGTGGCTCACAGGTTGGGCCTCCGTTGTCCGAGGGTCTCGTCCAAACAGGGACCCCTCCCTCAGGGCCTCCTCTTTGAACCGCCGAGCCACCGCCCCCGCCCCTCGCTTTGGCTTTGGATTTTGTTTGGCTCTTCAGAGGCCCCCACAGAAGCTCTTCAGGGGGCCCAAGAGGCTCTTCAGAGGCCACAAGACGCTCTTCAGAGGCTCTGCAGAGACCCCAGCGGGCTCTTAAGAGGCCCCACGAGGCTCTTCAGAGGCCCCCAAAAAGCTCTCCAGAGCCCCCCAAAAGCTCTTCAGAGGCTTGGACACCCCACGGCTTGAGAACCTCGACGTTGGCTTTTGTTTGGCCGTATTCGGCCTCCCGGGGGGGGGCCTCGCAAGGCCCCCCGCGGGGGCTTCGGGAGACCGGCTCGGGGCGAAGGCTCGGCGCCGATCCGTGCAAAGGTTTTGGAAACAAGCGCGGCGCCCGAGATCTCGGCCCGAGGGGGAGATGGAGGTCGAGGGAGCTGGAGGGCGAAGGGAGGCGGAAGGGGTAGAGAGGAGGTGGGGCGGAGCCCACCCTGAGGCGATCTCCGCCCAGCGCTGCCCCTGACCTCCCAGCCCGTCCTGCCTGCCGCCCTCTTCGTACCCCCACCCCGTGACAGTCAGGGCTGAAGAGGGGCAGGCTCAGGGGGGGACCATGCAGCTGGAATCGGCGATGCATCGCCGATGTGGGCATGTAGCCGACCCCTCCCAACAACATGCCGATGTGCTGTCAGGGGGGGCATCGCGGATCTATCGGCGCTGTATCGGCGACTCCAGCCCGATGTTTCCCCCACCCCCTGAGCGGGCCCCCCAATACCGTCAAGGCAGAGGAGGGGGTCTGCGCGCTAGATGCTATAGTTGCACGCGGATGCACATGTGTAGGGCTTTCACATGCAATAGTTGTTGCCCGTGCAGTAGTTCGCGCACCCCCCCGGCAATAGTTGCGACCTCTTAAAATGAATGTTTTGACGTGTTGCACCCTGGGCTGCTGACAAGCTACAAGCGCTACAAAACGCGACGGAGTGTTCGCGTTTTGAGCTCAGTTTGCTTTAGCGTGCTTTGGCCCGTCGCTGTGGATCATGACTGTTCGAGCGTGTTTTACTTTCTGGCCGAAAGCTCTTCCTTGTCTTCCCAGCTGTCTTCGGTCCCGCTTCTTCGTCTCTGGCGCCGTTTTCCCTCTCAGAGCTAAGAGCACACCAGCAACAGTCTCTAACACTGGTCTGACACCGGCCCGAAACAGACCCGGAGGCCCGATGTCCCCAGGAGGGGCCATCGGCCATCGGGCTCGGAGGCCCGACGACCTCTAGGGAGGACTGCACGCCAAGAGAAGGAACTGAGGACAACTTAGATAGACATTTACAACAATGCAGCCTACTGATCTGCACATGCCCCCCCCCCCCCCAAAAAAAAGAAGCGTTGCAACAGCATCAAAACCTGCTTCGCTGTGTGTATCGTTCTTAGTCTCCTTTCGGGAGACCACAAACGCTACACCCGTGATGTCCAACACGCCGAAGTGAAGTCGGTCAAAGAACCACCGAAAAAGCACACCCTGGACACATTCATGAAGAACCAAGGCGATTGCACACACGACTGCACCTCTCACCGCCGACCCATCCGCACCAGAACTTGTAAATCCACCGGGGTTCTGCACCTTTGCTGCACACGGGGAGGCCGTGGCAGTCTGGGCCAGGCAGTCTGTCCGCAGACGTCCCGTCCACTTTCGCAGCATGCTTGCTTCGCCAAGCAGCAGGCGCTGCTTGGGCGGCGCTTCCCCTATCGCAACGTGTGGACCTGCTCGACCTTCAAATTATTGTTCTGCTGCTCCGGCGAGGCTTTTGGCTGGCAGCCTGCCCTGCGATGCGAACCCATCCCAGACCCCCAGTGCCCAGAAACCGTACCCACTGCTTCGGGGGCACGCTAACATGGATAGGGATCCGTGGATCTGGCGCGTGGGCGCCAAATCCACGGATCGGGAGTAAAAAACGCAAAAAGAAATGTCACCACCGCCCGACTTGGCGACCGAGCGCGCCGATCATGTACGCAAACGGGTCCTGGAACTAATCCATGCGTCGCTACGGCGAGGGCATTGGATCAGGAACCATTGCATAAGGAATCTGGGATCTGCAGGCTGGGGGAATTCATGCATGGACGGGCCATGGATATCACCACCGCCCTCTTCAGACAAGAAACCCTCTAGGGTCAGAATCCTCCCGAGCACATCCCTTAACCAACGCTCCCGCCGAATCGCTCTGCGGCGTGACAGCGAGGCACTAGTGACCTGTCAGCTCTCGAGTGTAGTATACGTACTTATCACGAGCAGGTGAATATTTCACGAAGTGGTCCTCTATGCTGCCTTATTAAAAAATAATCCCGCCTACTCGTTGCTCCTCCCCCACGGTGCGTCGCGGGGCGCGCCGCGTCCGGCTCCCGCCGCGGCAGCGCCGCCGCGCCGTGCACGCCCGCCAGCACCGTCCAGTGCTTCGGGCCGCGTCTTGCTCTCAAGAGGTAGAGAGTGAGCGCGAGAGAGAGCGAGCGACCGAGCGAGAGAAAGAAAGAGACCCCGCTCTCCGAGGATATGACGTTTTCAATCCAAGCAGTTTCCTCCATTTCGGGCTCTGGGGCCCATCAGTGGACCCCTGGACCATCGAAATGAATCTTTAACGAGAAACCACCCCTGGGGAAAGGATCGAGACATCTGGGACCACGCACTGACAAACATCACATTGTCGGGTGTTCGGGAGTCAGACGGATAGACCGAGGAATGGAGTAGAAAAAGAAGAACCGCCAAATCACATGTGAGCTCTACCCCTACCACCTCTGAACCCCAGTCGTGCTCCTCGAGAAGTGAAGGCGAAAACTGTCACAAGTGATGGCTCTCCTCTTGTTCCTCCTCCTCCTCCTCCTCTTCTTCGTAGACATCATCATCATCAGCAACATCAGCATCATAACCACCATAACCATCACAAACACCACAGTCACCATCAACATCACAATCATCGTCATCATCAGGCACACCGGGATCATCATCTCAATCATCGTCACTATCATCATCGCATTACGATTACCCCGACCACGACGACCATCACCACCATGATCATCATACTTGTCATCATCCGGATCATCACATCCACATTCGTACCCGTGGTCATCGCACGCCATCATCACCAACGTTGTCATCCTCACCATAGTAATCATCCTCATCGCCCGCCAACTCCCAACCATCGTTTCCGTCGCTTCTTCATCCTGTCATTTTATCGTCGTTATCAGCGTCCTCTCAGCGTCATCATCGGTTCGATCACCTGCCACCAAGCCTACTGGACTACTTCTGTGGCGACACTTGCGGCGGACAGCTGGACAGTGCACTCAAAATCACGAACATCGATGTCGCGATGCGGCGCGCAGCAGTGAGACATACGATTGTCGTGCGTTCTGGCAAAGGCATCGCCACACATTGCACTGCTGGGTTGTTGAACCATATATGCTCTATTAACATCGTTGTCGTGTCGTCGATTTGTGCTCTCTGAAATCAAATTGTGTACCCCTTGAACCACTTGATCCCGATGGGGACTCGTGGCACGGTGTCTACGCTGGCGCAGACGGAGGAACGTGGAGGAGTTCGGACGAGGAAAAGGAAGAGGACGAGGAACGGGTCGGACACAGGTGGGGTTTAGAGAGGCGGCCGATGAGGGACGAGGGAGAACGACGAGGACGCACCGAAGAAACCCACACCCCAAACATCATGATTTCTTCACCACGATTACCCGGGGAGGCCTTCCCCCGCCGGGGACCGGGGCATCATATCCCGAGTCGTTGTTTTCGCGGCCCCCGGGCCCGGCGAGGGCTTCCGACAACCGAAGAAGGCCAACGACCGCCCGTCGTGCTTTTCTTCGCGGCGCGAGGGGGTCCTGGCCCTAACCCTGTCCCCCCGTAGCGTGGGTTTGTCCCCGTTTCTGGGTCATGACTCGGGCCTCTAGCGGCCAATTGGGACGACCTGAACACCCCCGACACCCTCGGCGAGGCGCAGGTGCTGGAAGGCATCCCGAGGTTGCCGGTGCTGACGCAGCACGCCCGCACACGGGCACCGTCTATGAGGTGCTGCGGGTGCGGCGCCAGAGCGCCGGAGCGTCCGAAAGCGAGGCCTGATCAGGCACTGCCCGTGAAGCTGGAGATCATGCGCTTGAGGCTGGAAGGCGAGAGCTGGAGGTGGAAGAAGCCGCGAGAACGTCCGAAGACCTCGTACCCCGCAGCCCTCGTTGTGCCACTCGTGCTTCTGCCCTGCAGAGGACGACACGGACAGAGGGGCGGGGAGCGGGGCGCTCGAGAGCCTGGAGGCCCGCGTGGAAGAGCAGCAGCCTGCCGTCCGCGAGTCTGACCAGCGGCTCCCCGGTCCGCGGCCTCTGTGGGCTCCCTCCCCCTCCTCGGATCGACAGCAGGAGCACCCGTTTTGGGAGGGGACCTCGGTTGGGAGGGCATCAGCATTGGGGATAGGGGGTCGGGATAGGTGGTGTTGTGAGGCAGATGTAGTTGACGAGACTACCAACGCGCCTGGGGCCAACACAGAAAATCGAGGACCTAAATGAATACACGGATTATTTGTCTTATGATGGTTAAGGGGTTGCATTCTGCTTAATGATCTGGAAGAGGAGTCAATCAGCATCGAACTGGTAAGTCGGATCGAATCGAAATGATCATCGGATCAAGCTGCATCGGCGAGGACTCGGAGTCGAATCCGATCGGCCTCTCCAAGATGCACAGCACTGCCCGTGCGACCACCGGAACGCCACGTCACTGTCAGTTCCCCGAGGAGTGTCGGCGGCGGCGTTCGAGGTCTTCGGGCGTGGTCGGCGCTGAAGAAAGCTCTCTGGGCGTGGGATGCTCTCCACCAGCTGCGCCTCGCCGAGGGCTTCCTGGGGGCGCCCAGACGTCCCGCACGACAGTCGGATGTCCAAGCTCCGAGTCGAACTTGACTGAAGGGGCCAAGGGACGCACAGAGAAATACACACAGATAAAACTATTCCCCATATTTTCCAATAATCCCACCAGCCCTTTGGGCGTGAGTGGTTTAGAGAGCCCGCTCTGTCCTCAACCCCCCTTCTTCCCCTTCGGGGAGGGGTTTACCCCTCCCCCTACCCCCTCCCCCTGGACCTGGACAGGGAGTCCGGGGTGGGGTCAGGGGGGCCTCTTTCGACTCCTGGGAGGGCCAAAAAACGACGACCCTCACGAGGATTCTGGCCCCGAGGGGGGCGGGGAGTTTGGCCCCTCTGCTCGTCTTTGAAGCAGAAATCATTGATTTTACTACGGTTTTGGCCCCACTTTGGCGTCCTGAGGGGGCCGCGCTCATCTTCCTTCATAGCAAATCATTGATTTTACAAAGGTTTTGGGCTCATTTTGTCCTTCTCAGGGCGCAGCTCTCATTTGCGCTTCTGAGGAGGTCGCAAGAGGCCCCAAGATGGCCCCAAGAGGCTCCCAGGAGGCTCCCAAGAGGCCTCCAAGAGGCCCCCCAGAGGCCCCCAAGCGGCCCCAAGAGGCCTCCAAGAGGCCCCCAAGAGGCCCCCAAGAGGCCTCAAGAGGCCCCAAGAGGCCCCCAAGAGGCTCCCCAGAGGCCCCCAAGAGGCCCCCAAGAGGCCCCAAGAGGCTCCAAGAGGCCCCCAAGAGGCCCCACGAGGAGCCCGAACGACTCACACCAGGACGAGGGGCCCGAACGACTCACACCACGAAGAGCCCGAACGACTCACACCACAAGGAGGGGCCCGAACGACTCACACCAGGACGAGGCGCCCGAACGACTCACACCACGAGGAGCCCGAACGACTCACACCACGACGCGGGCCCCGAACGACTCACACCACGAGGAGCCCGAACGAGTCACACCAGGAGGAGGGGCCCGAACGACTCACACCAGGATGAGGGGCCCGAACAACTCACACCACGAGAAGCCCGAACGACTCACACCAGGACGAAGAGCCCGAACGACTCACACCACGAAGAGCCCGAACGACTCACACCAGGAAGAAGGGCCCGAACGACTCACACCAGGACGAGAAACCCCAAACGACTCAAACCACGAGGAGCGCTTTCTCTCCCTCCTCCTCCGCCTCGTCCTTCTCCCGCTCCCCCCACAAGGAGGATGTACAAGGAGGCGGGAGGAAGGAGGAACAGGGGAGATATGCGGGGCCAAGCGGACACACGCCTGAAAAACACGACTGTCGGCATGCTTCGCAAGAGTTGCTGCTGTGAGATGGGCTGGTGGGGATACGCGAAGCGTAAAGAATTTGGAAGTTTCGTCTTCCCCCCCACTTCCCATATTTTGCAATATTTTCTGGGAGTTGACCATTAATTGTGTCTGTGTGTTTGTTTCCCTACTGATTGACGTCGCGCCAACTGGGGCGCCACTCCAAGAAGTCGAGGGGGGGGCTTCTCAGAAGGAAAAAGCCCAACCAAAGGCCCTCCCGGCACCCAAGAAGGACCGAGGCGCCGGATCGGGTCGGGGACAATTCAGCGGAGACAAGATCAAGACCCCGAACAGTGCAAGGATGGAGTACGTTGATGCAGTCAAGACGCCGAAATAACTCGCCTCCAGACGGCCCAAGAGGCCTCTAAGACGCCCCGACAAGCCTTCAAGAGCAGGCAACTTTATTGGGTTGCCTTTTGGTTTTGTCAGATTTGGGCGTTCTCGCACTTTCGGCTTCCCAACGCTCCAAGACGGCCCAAGAGGCCCCGAAGATGGCACCAGGATGCCTCCACGAGAGCCCCAGAAGGACCCACGAGGGCCCCGGACTGCCCCGGAGGCCTCCAGGGCGGCCCAGTGAGGCCCCCAAGACGGCTCCAAGAGGGCGCCCAGACGGGGAACCCGAACGGACCTTCCGAGCCCTCGGCCCTGAGAGGCTCGCAGCAGCAAGACTGCCCCCAAGAGGCCCCTGGGAAGCCCCTCCCGAGAGGCCCCCAGGTGGCTCCATAGGGGCCCCCAAACTGCCCCCCCCCCCCCCCCCCCCCCAGGGCCCCGAGAGAGCTCCGAAGGCACCCCAAGAAACATCCCTGAGCTGGCCATCTCTCGGACGTCCATTCCCTGTTGTTTTTTCGGTTTCGTGCGTGGCTTTTTCGCCAAATGATCAAGGATGCTCCTCGATGGCCCTCGCCGCAGGAAAAATGCACACGTCCGAGCGATGCCAAGTGAGGACTCTGACCCGAGTCAGCGTCGTCGTCGGCGGCGGCGTCGTCGTCGTCGCCCCCTGGAAGGTCGAAGCCGAACTCGACTCGGATCGGGCTGGCCAGAATTGAAAGGGCCCTGAGACACACAAATAAATACACACAAATAAAAGGATTCCCCATATTTTCCTATATTTTCTGGGGGTTTTTGCCTCCCCTTCCACTTCCCATACTTTCCCATGTTTTCTGGGGGATCGTCGATAAATTGCGTCTGTGTGGTTTTTCCCCTTCGAGTCGATCGGATCGAATTGGACCGTGCAGGCGGGAACCAGCTCGGCGGTGGGAGACATCGATCTTGACTCGGCGGCACCTCGCCGATTGATCGGCGATAGGGCCCTCGATGACAAGTCCGCTCGCTCCTGGAAGGGCTGAGCTATCCAGCCCCATAGCGACGATGGATGGGCGATTCCAGCCCATCCTCCACTTCTCCGAGAACTAGAGCATGATCGGGACAGACTTGGATTGGACATCGGGGACCTCTGAGATGCAGCGAATCTGGAGGGATGTATCCGGCGCCGTGGCCTTCTCAACGCGCTCTTGGACGCTCTGAGAGCATTCCGGAACGATCAGGAACGATCACTCCCGACACTCTGAGGATCCTGAAAACGTTGTAGTTATCCCCGCTCCTGCCATCCGCCCCCCCCTCCGTTTCCCTGCTGCAGCAGCCTTCCCTCGTCCGTTTTTATTCGCGGGTTCTGTGGTCGTCCTCCTTCTGCTCTGGTCTGCGGATCCCGCAGGCTCCATTCCACAGAAGAACTGTAAGAGTACCCTGCTGCTGTTCTTCAAGGGGACAGACCAGCAAGGACGCAACTTGAGGAAGGACATGGTGATGGCGGAAGAGGAGCAATATGGCGATGACAAAACCAAGAAAGCAGCGGGTGTGCAGCATAACGAGGTGGCCATGGCAGAGTAATGCAGGACGATCGTCACGACAAATACATGTACGTCCAGCTGGATGGGGCTTGCTCCTGCTGGCTTGACAAAACGTCTGCGACAATTGCAACCGCGCGAGCCCATTATTGTTCGCGATAGCGCGCGTAATTGACCCCGCCTCCCCTTCCTTCGGCGGTGGACAAACCTCCCTTGAAGACACCTCCCCCTAATGAAAACGGCCCGGGACCGAAACCGACGGACCTGGACCCGCAAACATGACGGCCGCGCCGCCCTCTCGCGAACCGAACACGGCCAATTCCACAATCGACGTGTCAGGGTAGGAGGTCTGTCCACCCCCGATACTCTCTCCGTACCCATCTGGACCGTGCCGAGATTCTGGGCCTCTGGCGGCATTCAACCTCGAACGCTGACGGCAGGGCCGCCGCCGCGTCGACACGACACACATACCTACGGCACTGTTGAAGGGGCCCCAGGACACACAAGTAAATACGCACAAATAAAAGGATTCCGCATATTTTCCCAGATTTTCTGGGCTTTTGCCTTCCCGCCGAATTGCAATATTTTCCCATCTTTTCTTGGGGATCGACGATCCGCGCTGGCGCCGTCGGGGGAAAACCACACCCCTGGGCATGCACGGACGGCGCGGGCGCACATCGCGACCCGACGGGCGCCCCCTCCTCCGGGCTCGCCCGCTGTGGCCAGGGCATCTGCAAAAAAGGTCTCCAAGCAGAAGCTCCACCAGGATGATTCAGTGATTGAAGGGGCCCTGGGACACACAAATAAGTACACACAAATAAAAGGATTCCCCATGTTTTCCACTATGTTCTAGGTTTTTGTCTTCCCCCCCACTTCCCATATTTTCTCATGTCTTCTGGGAATCGACGATTAATTGTGTCTGTGTTTTTTTCCCTCCTCAGTTTCAGATCAACACGATTCCCAGATGTCAGAACGTAGACTTGTACCAATTCCTTCCAACTGTGGCACTCATGTTGTCTCCCAGAGCGAATGTACACATACCCTTAAGACGTCGATGTCTGAATCGTCTTGGAATGCTCCTGAGTGATGCGAGGGTGGCGAGGGTGGCAGACAGGGCCGTTTCCTCCATGTTTGCTCGGCGCCACTGCGGGGCGTGGAGGCCAGCCACTCGCGGGGAGCGGAGCGGGCACACCCGCCGGGCCCGGGAGGGGGCCCGTCGAGAAAACGGCCCTCCGAGCCGGCCGCCCGGGTGCCGGGGCAGGGCG
>CAUYUJ010013080.1:152500-235000 GCA_963575745.1 Prorocentrum cordatum | reverse complement strand
CCCCCCACCCACTCTGGGGCGCCGCCGTTTTCAAGAAGTATCAAGCGGGAGCCTCGCTTCTGCTTTTTAAAGGCGATGTTGAAAGCAGAGCCAGCGGGAATTCTCCATCAGCCCCGCCTTGTGTGGAGCTTTTCGGGGAGCCCAAGGAGCTAGACATGGAGCCACGACTCCAGACCGGCCCAGACCTCTCGAAGCCGATCCACTTACCATCCAAGGAACCTGGCGCCATGCCAAGACATGCTGTGCGGTGTTGTGTTCTACGCCGCTGTGCGATGCCATGCTTTGCGTTGCAATGCTTTGTGATGCAATGATTCACTGCACAACGCCACGCCATACTATGGTATGTTACGCTCTGCCGTGCTCTTCTACGCCATGCCATGCCGTGTTCCACCATGCATCGCGTACCCTCTCGCGATCATTGCCCTGCTCGACATCCGACGGTGCGAATAGAGAGGATGTCTACGCCACGGTACGGGATGGAGGAAGGGGTAGAACGCCATATCTGACGCGAGCGCACCTAGCTTGTCAAACCCACTCCCTCCCTCCCCCTTCTCATCATCCATTCTCAGATCCTCCCCACGCTCCTCCTCCTCCTCCTCATGCTCGTCCTGTTCCCAATCCTTCCCCTGGTCCTCCTGTGGCGCATGTTGTCGACGTGCCCTGGATCCGGAGATCTGGGCGACCCGATACTCCGCGACAGCACGAACAGCCACAGAGGGGAACGGTCGTCAGGACAAACGGGTCGGGCAAAGGGGGGGGATAGCAAAGGGGGGGTTGAGAATCAGCTCACGCAGCTGATTTCCCCGGCGCCTCCCGCCGCCAGTGGCGGCAATGTATCGAGGAATGGGCCCCTCGGTGGGGCCGAAACCAGCTGCATGCAGCAATGTTCGTAGACCCCCCCTTCCCCACTCCCCCCCCGTTCGTCCGGCCCGAGACAAGCAGGGCCCGACGAGAGCCGCCCCTTTTTTCCTTCCCGGACACGGACTGGAGCGACAGCTGGTAGCAGAAACATCATGAAGCCGTGCATCGAAGGGAGCCGCCGGAGCGCAGCGGCCTCTGCGGCCTGAAAAATGAGGGCTCGGCGGCGCGCCCGCGGGGGCCGCGGGCACGGGCACGCCGGAGAGCCGGGGCATTATGCGGCCCGGACCGAGGTCGGGCACGTCCCCCTACAGATAGGTTCTGGACGAGATATGAAGAACTGGCCAACATGATCTACTTCGAGCGATCCTCACCGAAACCTCGGGCCCCTGTCCTCCTCCTGCCCCATGCCTCCTGCCCCTCCTCCGTCTTCCCCCCTCCCATCCTCAGACTGAGGGACGCAGGCGAGAAGGCCGCCCGCAGCGGGGCGGCGGCAAGGACTCGGGGATTCTCGGGAGAACTGGGGGTCTGGCCTGGTTTGGGCTTGTTATGTGAAGTTATATTGTGCTCTGGTTTGGTGTGGTCTCTGATGTTAGGTGATTATCTGTTATGTGACGTTCTGCTCTGGTTTGTTATGTGACATTATGTTGTGCTCTGCTCTTTCATGATATGCATTGTTTCGTCATGGTATGTCCTGACATGTTATGTTATGTCGCAGTATGTCTACTGTATTGTGAATTGTATGATCTGGTATGTTCTGTCATGTTATGTCATGGTCTGTTGTGTAACGATGCTGCTCATGTTATGTCATGGCCGCGTGTTGTTATGCCATCTTCCAGTGTGACGTAGTGTGTTCTGTCGTGTTCGTCGCTATGTTCTTTTGGCGTGTTATGGCATGTTCTGAACGATGTGCCATGATATGATATGTTCCGTCAAGATGTGGTATGGTATGCTCGATCCTGTTGTGGTATGGTGTGTTATGTCATGTTATGGTATGCAATGTTATGTCATGGTAATTGTTATGATGTTATGGTATGATGTAATGTGTCACGAATTGCAATGCTATGGTATGTCATGTTTGTTGTGTGATGTTGTGTTGTGGTGTGTTGTCTCATGCTATGCATTGTTCTGGCATAATATGTCATGGTATGGTATAGTATGTAATGTTGCGTCTACTACGTTGTGCTATTGTGCCATCATATGATAAAGCAGGATCTGTGATTGTATACCCAAAGCCGGTATTGTAATGATACTGCCATCTGATGTTCCGTCAACTTATGTCGTGATCATGTTTTGTAATGTTAATTTACTTTGCGGCATGCTGTGTGCTGCCGTGTTCGTCGCTATGCTCACTTGGTGTGGAATGACATGCTCCGAACGCTGTCATGGTATGATATAGTCCACCAATGAGTGTTATGCTATGATCAGCTATGGTATGGTATGGTGCGTTATGTCGTGTATGTTCTGCACTGTTCTGCCATGATGTGCTTCGTGTTGTTCTATTACGCTGTGCGTGTCATGGTATCGCTGTGTTATGGTATGTCATGTTATGCTATGGATTGCTGAATTTTCCGTGTTTGTCGAGGGCGCGAGGCGGCACTCCCAGGGACTCGGGGACTCTCGGGGAAAACTTGGGGTCTGGCGGCCGCGGTATGCAGTCGTCTTTGTCGAGGGCGCGAGGCGGGAGTCCCAGGGATTCTCGGGGACCCTCGGGACACCTTGGGGTCTGGCGGCCGCGGTATGCGTGGGGTTGGCCGGGGGGCCTGTTCTTGAAATCTAACAACCCCAACCTGCCGGGTGGGGAAATAGTCAAACATGCTCAAAACAGTGACTCGCCATCGCTCGGACGTCCATTCCCTGTGTTTGTTTCGGTTTCGTGCGTGGTTTTTTTTTCGCAAAATGATCAAGGATGCTCCTCGATGGCCCTCGCCGAAGGAAAAATGCACACGTCCGAGCGATGCCAAGGAAATAGTCAAACATGCTCAACTCAGTGACCAAGTAATAGAACCATCGTGCCCCTACCATCTCTGGATCACTGTGGCGTTTTTTCCTCCTGCAGAGGGACGGGCCCGACGGAAGCCTGGACTGAGGCCTCGGCGGCGCGCCCGGGGAAGGGGAGGGGGAGGTGCACGGTGTCCCCCGGGGCCGTAGGCGACCCGAGGAGGGGGAGGAGGAGAAGGAGGAGGCGGAGGAGGGGGAGGGGGAGGAGGAGGAGGAGGAGGAGGAGGAGGAGGAGGAGGAGGGGAGGAGGAGGAGGAGGAGGAGGAGGAGGAGGAGGAGGAGGAGGAGGAGGAGGAGGGGGGGGGGCCGGGCAGGCCTTCCGAGGCCCCGTGCTCGAGGCTCGAGGTCCTCGGGCGTCCTCGCGGGCCCTCCGCGGCGTGCCAGCCTCGGGCCATGCTGCCCCCCCCCCCCCCCCCTGGCCATCGCTCGGACGTCCCTTTCCTGTGTTTTTCTTAGGCTTCGTGCGTGGCTTGTTTACGAAATGATCAAGGATGCTCCTCGATGGTCCTCGCCGAAGGAAAGATGCACACGTCCGAGCGATGGCCAGCCCCTTTGGCACTTGCGGACCACCTCCCAGAAATAATCTCGAGCAGCTGGACAAGCGTCGAAACGGTGCCGAGCGAGCGTGTCCCTGGGCCGGACACGTGAAAGCCCTGGAGTTTCGGTACTTTCTTGGTGCTCGAAATCCTTTCTGGCATTTCAGGCCAAAACAGGTTGGAACATCAGATGCCTCGGGGTGCGCTCCCGCCGCCGTGCCTCGCCGAGAGCGTGGCGGATTGCCCCGATCGTACAGTCGGGGCGTTGACCTAAGGAACCCTAAATAAGGAACGAGGCCCCTTTTTTCCATCAATTAAACTTCGATTTCCCATCGAGAACATGAGGACATCCTGAGGCAACCGGTGAAACAATTCAGGAACACGGAGCCCCTCCACAACGAAAAGGGTTCCTTCTTCAGCGCACCGACTGTACCGAACACATCCACCTCAGAGACGGGTCATGACCCCAGATCACCAGGCGTCCCAGTGGCAGAGGGGGCGGGTCTTCTCAGAGGGCGCGAGGGCTTCTGAGCCTTCCCCGAAGGCGCAGAATCTGCACCTTTGGGATAGGCTCAGCCAATCTCTCAGGAGGCCCGAGGCCTTCCGCGTCGTCTGCGAAGGCCCACCCCTTCTCTGACGGGGGATATTCCGAACCCTTCTCCCAGGCTTCGTGGGGTTTTCGAATGGAACAGAAATATGGGGCCCAACCCTGGGATCTACGATGGGAGGTCGTCCATTCTCGATAGAGGTGCGTCCGAACAGCCCCCTTTGGGTGTATCCCAGGGTTTCCAACTTTTCGGGCACAAGCCCGAGATTGGCGGAGAAAGAGCGCATGGTTTAAATCACGGCCATAACAGGCGTTATGGGTAAGGGGAGTGGAGGGGGGACTGGAGGGGGCATAACGTTGCGCCCCCCCCCTCCCCTAGATTGTGGTGCCGGACGCACTGGAGCAGTGCCAGGGACGCACTGAGGGGGGGAGCGCTACGTTATGAGAGGGGGAGGGGGGAGGGGGCAGCATAACGCGCGTTATGACCCAAAGGGGAACAACAACATTCTCAGAATCACCTGCAAGTCTCACTTCCCCCCTGGGCTCGCCGTCGAAAATCACCCCAGGCGGAGGGTGCGAAGTGTACCCCGGCGCTCCCCGCGCAAGGGCCGCCACGCCTGACCGGGCGGCCGCCCCGCGCAAGGGCACGGACGCCGTGGAGTCACACAAGAGGAGGACTGGCCGGGGGGGAGCCCGAGAGCTCTGATGGCGCCTCCCCGGCAGAACCACAGGCTCTCGGCGCTCTGCGCGGACCTCTTGGATCTGCGCCGGAGCCCCCCTTGGCGGCGCCCCTGGCGCCCTCCGCGCGCCAGAGAGGGGTGAGGTGGCATTGCAGATCCAAGAAAAATCCCATCGGACCTCCAAACGTTTATGCTTGCACCGTTTTTCTGCTCGAGCTTCTGCGGCCGAAGGAGCACACAACTATTCGGAGGAGGCGAAAGGAAGGGAACGGCGACTCGGCGCAATGATGAACCAACAGACATGCGCACACGCGCGGAGGAAAACCCTGACAAAAATAACGCGCGAATCGCGCCGAGCAAAATTCGACGGCTTGCTGAGGGGGGGCAGAACGAGCGCAAGAAAAAAGGCTCTCGAGATCACGGGCGGTAAAAGCCAGAGTGGTGCTACGCAGTCCTCCCTAACGTCAGGGCGGCCGGCCGGCCCAACGGCTCCGTCAGGAGCAGTGGCCTCTGCGGTCTGGACTAACGAATTAGCGCATCATGACGACCCTGATGCTGGTTTTTCGACACCAAGCGGATCGTCAAGCGGTGGCTGGTCGATCGCCAGCTTGTTTTC
Source organism: Prorocentrum cordatum (assembly GCA_963575745.1). Taxonomy (NCBI): domain Eukaryota; class Dinophyceae; order Prorocentrales; family Prorocentraceae; genus Prorocentrum; species Prorocentrum cordatum. Next base: position 229,762 of record CAUYUJ010013080.1, on the reverse strand, counting down.
AAAAAGGTCGATTCTGGGCCACTGGCGGGATTCAATCGTCAGCGCACGCGGCGGGGTCGGTACCACGACGGTACGACTCGAACCTACCGTACACTACATGGTCATGTAAGCGGTGAAAACGCTGATGCGGGACGGCCTTGCGATCCCTGCAATCTTGCCAAATGCAACACACATGAAAAACACAGCCCAACAACCGTGAAACTTATCATGCCCATCAGCAACTTCCGGGCGGATGCGGAGGCGGTGCCCGCGCGGGTCCGGACGATCGGCCTGATGACGGCAAAATCAGATGCTCGCAATCTGTAAAAAAAGGGAAGGGTAAACATGAGGAGCTGGAACACCATGTGGGACCCGCTCGAGAATGGGAACATACCATAGACGATCTACCCTTTCTCCGACGTTGTACTACGCCAAACGCAACGGCCAAGATGTCGTCTGACCCATCCACCCCGCATGTGTCCATACACGTAACAGCACCCGATATGTCCATTCATGCTTGTGGCTAGAAGTGAGAACGGTATTTGGAACAGGCCCGAGACAGGGGTCCTCAAGAAGCAGGTTGGCTGTCGTCCAGAATGAGCAGGTGACGCGGGGGGCTGCGGATTCGCACCGAACACCCCAACACCACAGGATGGTCGGGAAACACTGCTGATGCCTGTGGCGGCACGGGCAACGTTCTCGGGAACACACTGACCAGGGTCAACGCAAACCCGGGTCACTCAGGCTTCGCATGATCCTGCAGGATCCTGCAGGATCCAGCAAACTCCTGCGCGAAAGCCCGCGTCAAATCACCCCTGGCTCTGCAGGGTTCTGCAAGATCTGACGCTGTGGCTGCCCCCCGTTTGCATTGACCCCCGTTTCTGACGCTCTGCGACAGAAAGGCCAAGGCCGAAAGCGAAAACGTCGTGGAGAACTTGGTCACCGACCATCGCGGTCAGTGTCAATCCGTGGAGCGTCTTCGCGATTCGGCGATGGCTGGCAAAAGCCATGACCAAAATAGGCATCGAAAAGCTTCGACTCCCACAGTCGGATTTTGGACGACAAATAAAAACATATGCATGAATAGCTGATTTGACAGAATTATACACGATAGATTCGTGCGGCGTCGGCTAACGCAGCGGTTTGTGACACCGCGCCGAACTATCAACCTTGAACCGATCACGGATCCGATCGTTCAAAATTGACTTCAATCGGGCCAACTGGCTTCGCCGTGTACCTCAGTCATCCGCGTCGCAATGTTCGGGGGGGTACAAAGGTGGGGTTTGGGAAAAAGTGGGGTTGGAAGGAAAACCGCTCCAAACGGCCCCTGGAAGGAGGACGCGCGATAAATGGCAGCATCCAGCCGGGCCCATTCCCCAGCCTGACTACCTACCAGACCACCCCAACCCAACCCGAAGACCCGAATTTCGGGTGTGGGGGGGGGTAAGGGCTCCACACGTGTTTTTTTTCGATGTTTCCCGACCCCCCCCCACTTGAAATCGAGGGTAAATCTGAGCCTTCGGGTTGGGTTGGGGTGGTTTGGTGGGTGGTGAGGAGGATGAGGAGGAGGAGGAGGAGGAGGAGGACGAGGAGGAGGAGGGGGGGAGGAGGAGGGGGGGGAGGAGGAGGAGGAGGAGGAGGAGGAGGAGGAGGAGGAGGAGGAGGAGGAGGAGGAGGAGGAGGAGGAGGAGGAGGAGGAGGAGGAGGAGGAGGAGGAGGAGGAGGAGGGAGGAGGAGGAGGAGGAGGAGGAGGAGGAGGAGGAGGGCCCATTCCCCGGCCCCACCTTGGAACGACCCTCCCTCCACGAGGCCACGAGATATTCCACCTTGCGCGCCATCGCCAGCGGCGTCGGCACGCCAACGCCGCGAGAACCTGCCGTGTGTGCATCTATATATATATATATATATATATATATATATATATATATATAGCCCGGGCGATCACTACACTGACCAGACGATGAATTTTATCGTGAGGCGAGCGCGAAGGCACCACGTCGGGGCCGCCGCTGTCGAGATTCAAACTGCAGTTGAGATAGGGGGTCAGAGAGTGATCAGCACAGAGCATCTGGACGCCAAGTACCGAAAGCGGGCAAATAAAAGGGAGGGAGGGAGCCTTGAGGATTACGGAACGATGTTCCTGCGGCCAGCTGCGACACTACTTGGCTTAAAGTGGTGAACGCATCCAGCCCGGGCGATCACTACACTGACCAGACGATGAATGTTATCGTGAGGCGAGCGCGAAGGCACCACGTCGGGGCCGCCGCTGTCGAGATTCAAACTGCAGTTGAGATAGGGGGTCAGAGAGTGATCAGCACAGAGCATCTGGACGCCAAGTACCCGATCCCGCACAGGAGGATTGGCCGGAACTGGCCGCACTACAGGCCCATAGAAATACATTTCAGCCTATGAGTTTTTAAATTCTCAGCAGCTTGGACCATGCATTGAGCGGCAGCATTGGCAAACGAGACAGGGTACGGAGTGGCGATGCTGGTCCATTTGCGCCCTTCCGGCGCATTACCAGAGAGCTCTATGTGGCGTTTTTTGGTCATACTGCAAAATCCGCGCTTGCCAGAACAGCGCTTGCACAGCGAGGGAGGACTGCCGCCGTGCCAGACGGCTATTCTAGTTGCCTTTTTCCAGGGGACGTGATACTGACAGAAATCGCAGCAAGCATCGAAAAAGACGGGGCTACTCATGAGGTCTTTCATGTGCTCAGTCCACCACATAATCGAGGTCCTCGGATTCTCCCGGAAGACAGGAATGTTGGAAGCAATACAAAGTCTGATAAGCATAACGCTGAAGAAGAACGTGGCGTTGCCAATCCTCAAGCGCTCGAGCTCAAACTCAGACAGGTCGTGTACGCCGAGGGGATCCGCACTGCTCCGCAAAGGGCGGCGAAGGGCACGCGTCCACGTAGTACATGGAGTACCTAGCCACGGCGCAGCGATGCAGCCTGACGTTAGCCAACCAACTATGACCTTCTGGAAAGTAGGGTCAAGGTGATCATCACGTGGATTATTGAGCAGATCGAAAGACAACGCACGATACCCAAGCCTCTGAATTGCAGCCGCAATGCGACCACTGCCTGCAAAGTGTTCCAGGAAGACGAGATGCTTCATGAATCGAGGGCGCGGTGCAGCACAGGCACGAAAGGCGCGCTGCAGACAGCGCCGCACCTCGGGCTCTAGGAACTCCCCGGCAGCCCGCGCGGCACGCCCCGCCCGGGGCCCAGCAAGGCCGCGATGCGTGGAGGCAGTCGCACCGGCGACTGCGCGCTGTCGAAACCCTCGGCCATCACGCTCGCGAAGTTCGCCTCCGCCGCGCGGCCGAGCTCGAACGCATCCTCGGGCACCTTCGCCATCTCGAGCAGGAGCCGGGTTGTCTTCCCGTACCTCTTGAGGCTCGTGATGGTCGCCCAGCGCCTCTTCCTGAGTCCTGACAGCAGTCGCGAGGTCGTCGCTGGCGCCGCCGCGGCGCAACGAGTACAGATGCGGGGAGAGCGCCTCGAGGCCGAGGATCTTGACCAGCATGGTAAACTGTTTCTGCAGGTCCGCCGGAGAGAAGTCCCACAGGCTGCCCTCTTCGAGCGACTGGTGCTTCAGCGCCTCCAGACACGGCAGCGGCCACGCGCACCTGTCCAGGAGCACCGCGGCGTCGAACATCCCCGTCTTCCCTGGGTCCCCCAGCGATGCGTCGTGGAGCAGCAGGCCCCAAGAGCTGCACTGCCGGCCCGCCACGACCTTCGGGGCGACGAGGTGCTTCCCGCGTAAGAGGAACGCCTCGTGAGGCCTCAGGTACGCCACGAACGTGATCACCACCCGCAGGCGCATACGCGGGAAGCCCAGGTGGCGGAGGCACCCAGCCAGAGCGAGGGCCGCCGCGCGAGGCAACGGAAGTCGCATGCGCGGCGGGACCCTCCGGCGCCAAGCAACTAGACAGCGGCTGGCCCGCGGCAACTTTGCCGCTGTCGACTTGTAGAGGTCTGGGATGAAGTGCGACAGGCTGGCCAGCAGTTTCGAGCCGTCCTCGACGCTCGCCCCCTCCAGAAAGAGCGCGTTGAAGAACGCCACCAGCAGGGGGTCCAGCTCGCCGGCGCTCTGCCATTCCGCTCCCATCCCCTGACAGTACTGGAGGAAGTGAGTCGCTATGCCCACGTACAGCACCTCCGTGCCCGGCGTAACGGCCAGGCTCTCCAGCAAGCTGAGGTTGCCCACAGGTGCCCGCGCTGCCGTGAGACGTGAGGCGGAGGCAGCTCGCTGCGCCTTCAGCACCCCGGCTCGCGAGGTCGGCTTCGCCCGCTGGCGTGGGCGCCTGGCCGGCAGGCCCTTCGGCGCCATCGTCTGGATCCGACGCGTCGTGCGGGGCCACGCCGGCGTGCTCCTCTGTCGGCCCAGATGCATCGACCGATGCATCGACACTAGAGCCAAAACAGCGACCCACAGGGCGAGGAGGTGGGTGAGGGCCCACAAACCAGCCCAGCTTGCCTCTGGAGGGTATATCAGCGGGGTTGACCTCGGACGGGATCCAACGCATGTGAAAGCGCGCCCCAGAGACGAGCGATAAACATGCCAGCTTACGTAAGGGATGAAGCAGATGACGCGACGTCCCTCGGCCCTTGCAGGCCGCCAGAGCTAAGGGCAGGTTGTCCACCAGCAGGACCACGCGACGATTGAAAGCCTCCGATGACCTCAAGATGTGCTTGGCGGCCACCATGAGGGCCTCCCCCTCGAGCTCCAGGATATTGGCGTCCACAAGAACCCTCGACGCGAGCACAGTACCCCAGGGGCCCTTCAGCACGTCCTCGGGCACCTCCTCGAACAAAGCCCCCGAGACCTCAAGGAACTGCTGGAGGTCCTCGAAGCCCTCGACCGGCGTGGAGTCCCGCAAAGCGTCTTGAGCGCCACTGAGGGGTCCCACAGGAGGCTGATCAGGCCCAGGTACTGGTGGCCCAGGACAGCGACCCCCGGGCTCAGCGACAGGGTGGCGATCTCTCTCCAGACGCTCCAACGCATGTTTTCTGGCGCGCTCCGCACCGGCGACCTGGCACCTCCATCGCTCAGCATATCTGCCTATCTCGCCAGACTGTTCCGGCGACACAACACGCGTGCACACTCCGATGCCGAAGAGGGATGCGTCTGATGCTGCAATGACGCTGTGCCAAGGGATGTTGATATGTGTGAAGAGGAGAGGCAAGATTGAGCGGAAGGTCCACAGCTCCTGCCGCACCCGCGGCCAGAGCTTCTGCGGTCGCTCACCGACTGCGTGCATGAACTGATAAGATGCATTGAAAAGCGACAGCACCTCACGACGTAAAAGGGCGGCCCAGGTCACATGACCCATCACGATCTGGAGCGCCGAGCCGCTGCATACACCACGTCTCAGCAAGGCCTCGATACCGTACCCGAGACGCCACAAGTTAGAAGGCTTGATGGACACCCTGGACCCCTCACTGAAGCTCAACCCCACGAACGAGATATCCTGGCTCGCGGCACTCAGCTCATGAACAGAAAGGCCCAGTGACTCCAAGCGTCTGCACACACTATCCAGCCCGGACTGCACTGCCTTGCGATCCGAACCTAGAATCATGAAGTTATCCACGTATCCTGCACTGGCCGTGTCCGAGCGTTGGACGAGGGATACTGCAGGCAAGCCATCTTCTATGATGCAAGACGATTCGAAACCTTCGAGCTTGAGTGCATGTTGTAGAACACCCTGACAGATATGTAGTGCCCAAGACCAGCCCATGGGAAGTACACAGACACACGGAGCGATCATGTCACCTGGAGAGACTGGCACCCCATCGACCTCAACGACACCTAAATGCCTAGCTGCTATATCTGGAAGCCTAAACACCTCGTCAAGTCCCTCTGGAATGGCAAGCCTGTGAAACGCACACTCTATGTCCCCTGCCGCGAAAAAGGCGTCGCGCCCCACATTCTCGAACCCGGCAAAAGCCCCGGGAGTGGGGAAGCGCGTCCGAAGGGGGTCAATAAAACTGGCATTCGCGGCACGGGTATCAAAAATCAGTCTGATGTCGCCCGACTTCTTGGCGACAAAGAATATTTCGACAGTGGCGCCACGACCGGCAGCCTTCCGATACCGCACCATCCCTCGCTGCCTAAGCTCAGAGACAAAGTCGCCATAGGCGAGAGGGTTGTTTTTTCAAAATCGGATCGGCGTAGGGGCCATTCGGGCAAAGTTCCGCACGCAAAGAATCAGCGGCAGCAGGCGATCTTATCATGTGATCGCGCCAGAGACCGAGCCACTTCGAGTCGGCCTGCGCCAGGCAATCGGACAGACAAGTCGGCGCGTTGCCACGCGCAGGCCAAGAGACTTTGCTCTTGACGTACGGCCGTTGGGTAGAGGATTCATCAGAGTAGAGACCTGACCCTGCAAAGAGCGCGTCGAGGGCTCCCTTGCGAAAAGTGGGATCGCCTGGCGGCGGCGGAACACTGAGATAAGCCGTCTCGACGTTGCGAAGTGCCGCGGCCTGGCCGGCGTTCCGCACATCCGACGACGGTGTGCTGAAGCCAAAAAGATGGTTGAGGCACGACGTCCCGTCTGAGGCCCAATCTATCGCATGCCGGCAAGAGGCCAGCCTGCGGGTCGTGCCCCGAGACAGCGAAGCGCCACCAGACCGAGGAAGACTGTGACAGCTGGGCAGCGGCAAAGAAAAGATGTCTCTGTGCCTTCCCGGGCACTGCAAGCCTGCCTCCGTGCAGCTAATTTCGGCTCGTGCAGGGCCAGCCGGGGGCGCGGCTGGCGGGGGTGACATCACCCCTGCCCCGACTGCTCCCCCTTGGCCCCCTTCTTCGGGCGCGCGAGAGTGCGTTCCTCGCGCGCCTTGCGGCGCTCCTTCATGACGGCGTACTCCTTGGACAGCTCTGACGCGATCCACTGAGAAAGTTCGGGCATGACACATAGATTGCCTCGCGCCAGGTCCGTGCCCCGGGCAAGGTTAGAATCGAGACGATCATCGCTGCTGCCGGCCACCTTATCGCGATAGCGTTCCTCGGCAACCTGTATCTCGCGGGCGGCGATCTCTGCAGCAGCAATATTTGAAGCATTCACCTGATCATAGCACGCTAAAGTCTCGAGAAGCCTGCAGCCGCCTTCGTGCGAATCGACGCCCGGGTCGCCGGGCTGCAGCTTACAATCAGCACGCCACCGATTATGCCTTCCTAGCGGGGTTCCCCCGTTGGACAAGATGAATCTACAAACCCACAGCGTCGTCCTCGGACCCCTGATGGGCCAATCTGGCCACGGATCCTCAGTGAAGAGAGAGACCGCATCCCTGAACTCCCGGAATCGGGAGCCCGTGGCGTCATACATGACAGGGTTGGTGCGAGCATCCGTTCCCCCTCCAGGCGGCGGCTGCGCGCCGGCTGCGGCGACCGCGAGAGGAGGAGCCGCACCTGCCGGCGCTCCACCCCCACCCCCAAGGCCTCCCGCCTCGGCGGCAGGAGCGGCTCCTCCAGGAACACCTCCCCCAGCTGCCGCGGCTGGAGGCGGGCCCAGTGCAGCAGCGAGACGCGCCAGGCCCCCTCCAGGAGCCGGCGCTGGCCCGGCCGCGGCGGCTCCACCCGCCGCGGCGGGCACTAACGCGGCGGGAAGCGCTGCTGCCGGCGCAGCTCCAGCGACGAGGGCCCCGGGACCCGGACCAGGGACACCATCGACCCCACCAGGGGCCGCCCCCAGATCAGCTCCCGCAGGAGCAGCGACTGGAGGTCCGGCAGCCCCGCCCCCCCCCGCGTCTGGCGGACCTCCCGCGGCGGCAGGAGGTCCACCCAGCAGAGGACGCACGTTGCCGGCAGGCGGGGCCAAACCCATGCGACGATAACCAGCAGCACGAGCCGAGGTCAGCTGAGCGACCGTGGGGATCGCCCTGAACCGGTAGTACGCAGCATTCGGGCCGGCCTGAGGCGCCACACCGTTCGGACCAGCAATAGCACACCAATCGAGAACGTCAGCACCAATGATGAGGTCCTCCTCGTACTCGTCCAGATTGGGTGTCACGCTCGTCACGCCAACGAGATAGTTAGGGGGCGTGCCACAGCAGATACGGGTGTGCCACAACTCACGACCGCCGACGTTGTACGTCATGGCGAAGAACTCCCCCTCACGAAGCCCGAGGGGGTGGGCGACTGCGGCTGGCGCCGCCATCACTGATGAAGGGCTAGCAGCACCCGCTTGCGGATCAACGCCTGCTGACGGCGGGCAAGTTCGGCAATGTCCTCCTCCTCGGACTGTGCTGCGGCCTCAGGTGCTCGAACAGGTGCGGAAACCACTGGCGCCGGCGGCGCCCGACGCTGGCAACCGAAGAACCCGCCTCTCGCGAGCTGGCGTCCGGCGACCAAGCCAGTGAGGAAGGTGGCCACTACCAAGCCCGTCTGCTCCACGGGGTTCGCCCTCTCGTGGAAGACCTCCTTGAACTGCGTCGGCTCCACGGCCGGGCAGTCACAGTGCACCACAGGCTGGCACACGGGGCAGGGCGGCGGAGTCTGTGCCCAGAGCAGGAGGCTATCCGATATCCCCCGAGCAAGCTCTGGGATCGCACCTCTGACAAACTGCATAGGCTGGGCCTGCTTGAGCCTTGAGGATTAAGGAACGATGTTCCTGCGGCCAGCTGCGACACTACTTGGCTTAAAGTGGTGAACACATCCATATCTATATATATATATATATATATGTACACATTAATATATACATATATGCATATATATGTATATATATGTACACACATTAATATATATATATATATATATATGTATATATATATGTATATATATGTATATATATATGTATATAGATATATGCGCGTGTGTGCGTGTGTCTTCCAACGCCCTGGTGAAGGAGCCGGGGGCCCCCGAAAAACCAGGGACTTGGCCGCTTTTGAGCCTTGCAGGACAGCGCCAACGCGAATCGTGACGGGACCATCAGACGGGGCTAGGACGAGGAGAAACCCGTGTTCGATAGAAGGGTCGGGTGTTCCCAGCAGGTGCCCCTGGCCCAAGGTGCTCCCCAGGATTTCCCAAAAGGCCCAGATGGCTTCCAGAGCACCAATCGCGGTGCCCAAAGGTCCCCATGGGCTCCAACATGTCTGACGGGGCTAACAGACCTCGGTGTTTCAACTCTTTCAAAAACGAATATTGTACTTGATGGACACTTGATTTCGCAGTTGTTTCAGCAACGAAAAACGGCGGCACAAATGCCCCCGCGGGGCGGGGGGGGGAAGCCGAGGGGGGCGGGCGAGGCGAAGGAGGAGGAAAAGGGGGAGGAGGATGAGGACGCGGGGTGGCTGGCGGAGCAACGCCGCGAGAAAAGAGGAGGGGCGACGGCGATGCGGAAGATAAGGAAAAGGAGTGGGGAAACGAGGGCGAAAGAGAAAGAGGAGGAAGGGGGGGGCAAGGGGAAGGCGGCGCAGGAAGAGACAGGGGAGAGGGGGGCGGCGAGGGGGGGAGGGGGGAGAAGGGGGACTTCGATTTGGTCCAGCATTTCTATCATTCCTTCTCCTCCCCGCCTTCTCTTCTTCTTATCCCGCCTCCTCCTCCTCTCTCCCGCCCTCGCTCCCCCCTCCCTTTCCTTATCTTCCGCATCGCCGCCGCCCCTCCTCTTTTCTCGCGGCGTTGCTCCGCCAGCCACCCCGCGTCCTCATCCTCCTCCTCCGTATCCTCCTCCTTCGCCTCGCCCGCCCCCCTCGGCGCCCCCTCCCCCCTGCCCCGCGGGGACATTTCTGCCGCCGTTAATCATTGCTGAAACAACTGCGGACGCAAGTGTCGGTCAGGTGGTTGATTCGTTGTTGCAAGGGTTGAAACACCGAGGGAGGGGGAAGGGGAAGAATTTTGGGCCCCGGGGCCGTCGAAAACGGATCCGGGATGAGAACGTGCCCCTGGGTCTCAGGCCCCCCGTTCAGCCCAGGATGGGCTCCAAGAGGGCCCCAGATAGCCCTAGATCGATCGAGGTCAGCCGTAGCGGGGCCCAGGTTGGGGGTCGCACGGCCGGAACAAGGCCACAAGAACATCGGACAAGAACATGAGACCCTCCGCGGGCCAACGTACCCCAAACCATAAGGGCGTCGAGGACGCCCTTCCGAGGTGTCCCCGACCTTCACTTCCGAGCCAACGTGCGTAAGTACGCATCTGGTTCAGCCCCCAGCCTCAAGCCTTCGACTGCACAGCCTGGACCACGCAACCCCGAAGCCCTGACCCCCCCCCCGCCCCCCGAGACCCACGCTGTGTTCCTGTGCCCTGGATCTGCCTCCGCGCGTCCGTCGTCATCCACGAGCGCACGGTTGCTGGAGGCAGCACGTTGACATCGAGACCGAAGAACATGGAGGGTCTTGCCCGCGCCGCGGACGCGCGAGGCCTGCGACCAGCTTAGTCGGGCTCTAGCAGTGGGCCTCAGCGCCACGTCTCACGCCCTGGCACTCATGCACGCGCGCGAGCTCTCGCCCCAACCCCGCGGCGCCCCAGGGAGCCCCGCGCGACCTCGCCTGCTCGCCCCAGACTCACGGCCGCGGCCGCGCGGCCTGGCCCCCGCCACCCCAGGCCCAGCTCCAGGCTGCTGCTGCCCCAAAACAAGAACATGCGAGGGTGTGCGTCTCCGCGCCGCCGTCATCCACGAGCGCGCGGCTGCTGGAGGCGACGCATTGACACCGAGACCGAAGAACATGGAGGGTCCTGCCCACGCCGCGGACGCGCGAGGCCTGCGGCCAGCTTAGGGCTCTAGCAGTGGGCCTCAGCGCCACGTCTCACGCCCTGGCACTCATGCACGCGCGCGAGCTCTCGCCCCAAACCCGCGGCGCCCCCAACAACTCTGGGTTTTGCAGCGGCGCAACTCATGGGTTTTGGTGCATGTGTTCCAGGCCAACATGGCGACTCTTCTATTGCCGATAACGCGAAGCTCCGCACGCGCACACGCCGCCGCGCGCGCGGCGGCGCAGGCGCGCGCGAGGAGTGTTTGTCTGCGCTGTTGTAGAACACATGCACCAAAACCCATGTTAACTTCGAAATCCAATCGGCAACCACTAAGGGTTCACTTTGATTTCCCAGGCCAACATGGCAACTTTTCTATTGCTGATAACGCGGGGCGCCCCACGCGCACGCGCCGCCGCGCGCGCGGCGGCGCGGGCGCGCGCGAGGGGTTGTTGTATACGCCGTTGCAAGACACGTACACCAGAACCCATGTTGACTTGGAAATCCAATCGGCAACCGCTAGTGGTCCACTTTGATTCTCCAGGCCAACATGGCGCTTCTTCTACTGCTGATAACACTGAGCGCCCCACGCCCCTGCGCCGCCGCGCGCGCGGCGGCCGCCGCGCGCGCGGCGGCGCAGGCGCGCGCGAGAAGTGTTTGCATGCGCCGCTGCAGAACACATGCACCAAAACCCATGTTAACTTGGAAATCAAACTGCCCACTTCCAAGGGCTCCCTTTGAATTCCCCAGTCAACGCGGCAACTGTCCTATTGCTGGCGCTGCGGCGTTTCTCGCGCGCGCGCGCCGCCGCGCGCGCGGCGGCGCAGGAACGCGCGAGAAGTTTGCGCGCGCTGTTGCAGAAGACATGCACCAGAAACCATGTTAACTTGGAAATCCAAGTGGCAACCGCTAAGGGTTCACTTTGATTTTCCAGGCCAACATGGCGACTCTTCTATTGCCGATAACGCGAAGCTCCGCACGCGCACACGCCGCCGCGCGCGCGGCGGCGCAGGCGCGCGCGAGGAGTGTTTGTCTGCGCTGTTGTAGAACACATGCACCAAAACCCATGTTAACTTCGAAATCCAATCGGCAACCACTAAGGGTTCACTTTGATTTCCCAGGCCAACATGGCAACTTTTCTATTGCTGATAACGCGGGGCGCCCCACGCGCACGCGCCGCCGCGCGCGCGGCGGCGCCGCCGCGCGCGCGGCGGCGCGGGCGCGCGCGAGGGGTTGTTGTATACGCCGTTGCAAGACACGTACACCAGAACCCATGTTGACTTGGAAATCCAATCGGCAACCGCTAGTGGTCCACTTTGATTCTCCAGGCCAACATGGCGCTTCTTCGACTGCTGATAACACTGAGCGCCCCACGCCCCTGCGCCGCCGCGCGCGCGGCGGCGCAGGCGCGCGCGAGAAGTGTTTGCATGCGCCGCTGCAGAACACATGCACCAAAACCCATGTTAACTTGGAAATCAAACTGCCCACTTCCAAGGGCTCCCTTTGAATTCCCCAGTCAACGCGGCAACTGTCCTATTGCTGGCGCTGCGGCGTTTCTCGCGCGCGCGCCGCCGCGCGCGCGGCGGCGCAGGAACGCGCGAGAAATTTTGCGCGCGCTGTTGCAGAAGACATGCACCAGAAACCATGTTAACATGGAAATCCAAGTGGCAACCGCTAAGGGTTCACTTTGATGTTCCAGGCCAACATGGCGACTCTTCTATTGCCGATAACGCGAAGTTCCGCACGCGCACACGCCGCCGCGCGCGCGGCGGCGCAGGCGCGCGCGAGGAGTGTTTGTCTGCGCTGTTGTAGAACACATGCACCAAAACCCATGTTAACTTCGAAATCCAATCGGCAACCACTAAGGGTTCACTTTGATTTCCCAGGCCAACATGGCAACTTTTCTATTGCTGATAACGCGGGGCGCCCCACGCGCACGCGCCGCCGCGCGCGCGGCGCGCCGCCGCGCGCGCGGCGGCGCGGGCGCGCGCGAGGGGTTGTTGTATACGCCGTTGCAAGACACGTACACCAGAACCCATGTTGACTTGGAAATCCAATCGGCAACCGCTAGTGGTCCACTTTGATTCTCCAGGCCAACATGGCGCTTCTTCTACTGCTGATAACACTGAGCGCCCCACGCCCCTGCGCCGCCGCGCGCGCGGCGGCGCAGGCGCGCGCGAGAAGTGGTTGCATGCGCCGTTGCTGAACACATGCGCCAGAGCCCATGCTAACTTGGAAATCTGACTGGCGACGCTGAAGGTTCACTTTGATTTTCCAAGCCAACATGGCGACTCTCCTATTGCTGACAACGCGGGCCTCTTAACTCGCTTTCGGCAGCGCAGACGCGCATGTCAAGTTTTGCGTGGCCCTCGGTAGGACGCACGCACACACGCACACACGCACGCACGCACGCGCGCACATACCCCGCTCTGATGCCCAACAACCGCCAAACTCTCTCCTAGGAACATGCGAGGGCGATTCCTTTCGCGCCACCATCATCCAGGGGGACGCGGTTGCGGATGGCCGCACCTTGACATCGAGACCGAAGAGCATGGAGGGTCCTGCCCGCGCCGCGGATGCGCGAGCCCTGCGGCCTACCCCCATGGGCCTTGGCATAGGACCGACATCAGCGCTACGTCCTGAACGTCATCCGCACATCCAACCTCTCAGCCCTGCCGCAGCCCAGGAAGCTGCGCCTGGCTTCGCCCGCCCGCCCTAGCCTCATGCCTGCAGCCGCGCACCCTACTCTCCGAAACCTGAAGCCCACCGGCGCCAAGTTCCCCCCTAAGAACATGCGAGGGTGATTGCACTCGCGCCGCCATCATCAAGGGGCACGCGGTTGCTGGAGGCCGCACCTTGACATCGAAACCGAAGAACATGGAGGGTCCTGCCCGTGCCGCGGACGCGCGAGCCCTGCGGCCTACGTGCGTACGTAGCCTCAATCAAGCCTGCATCCGCACGCCCTAAGCCCCGCAGCCCGAAGCCCACCAACGCCAAACAGTCCCCTAAGAACATGCGAGGGTGATTGCAATCGCACCACCATCATGAAGGGGCACGCGGTTGCTGAAGGCCGCACCGTGACTTCGGGACCGAAGAACATGGAGGGTCCCGCCCCCGCCGCGGACGCTCGTAGCCGAATCGTGAGCCCCGAACCCCAGCTTTGTCAGAACGAAGGAATAATGGCGCCAAACTGAAGAACATCGAGGATACCCTCCCCCAGGGTGCACAAGAACATGGAACAAAAACGAAGAACATAAGGGTACCCTCCCCGAACCACCGAAGTTCTTAAGCCTTGTGCCGGCCGTGCGATTGGGACGCGATTTGAGAGGTGCTCGAGATTCACCTCGACGGCATCGACGCTCGTGGATCGCAGCAGCGGCAACACGGTGGACGACGAGATGGAGGGCGCAAGTTCAGGTGGAACTCAGCCTTCCCCGCGGACCCCGAGGACGACGAAGGCGACGAGGGCGACCCTGAGGGAGAAGAAGATAGTGGTGGAGACGAGGACGGAGAGGAGATGGAAGTTTTGTCCGCCGAAGTGGAGGAGCTCGAGCGGGCCATGGCCATCGCGGACGTCAACGACCTCAGCGAGGAAGAGGCGCAGGCGTTCGCGACGGAGGCTCAAAGGCTTGGTGGAGCTATCGCGGCAAAAGGACGTGGACGTGGAAAAGGCAATGCGAGCTCTACGGGCTCCAACTGCCCCCGGCAACGCCAATTCACGAAGGGCGGCAAAACGAATCGTGGGTTTCGGCTGAGCAAAACCTACATCGACTTCGACAGGAAGATCAGCTTCGGCTCGAAGGAGCTCCAGGATAAAGCTGGGGGCTTTCCAGAAGGTAAGCAAGCGTGGAGCGCGCGGCGAAGGAGGACACTAGGCTGGAGACCCAGAGTGCAGCAAAACCAAGAAGGCCACCGGGCCTAAGGCTTGAGCGGCAGCAGCTGGACGAGGCAAAGGTGGACGCGCTGGAGGTTTTCTGGCACGCGCCGGGCTGGCTGCAGCCATGCTGGCGACAGGAGTCGGCAGACCCACCGAGGTCTACATGATCGAGCCGACGCAGAACCACACCGACGAGGCCATCAACCCGATCAACCAGCTCAACGAGGAGATGATCGACACGATGGCGGCAGATCAGGTGGCACCTCCTGGCTGCATCGTCTTAGACACGGCAACCTTGGCACCGTGCGGCGGAGATCGAGCGATCGACAGCCATCTTGAGAAGTTCGATCCGGCTGACATCCAGACGCCCACTCAGACGATCTTCAAGGGCATCAACGCTTCGGCGCCCATCAAAACCGAAAGTACACAGGCAGTACCGAGCGGCATCCAGGGACGAGACTGCACGCTCAACTTCGAGAGGCTACCAGACTCGGACGCTCCCATGCTCATGAGCTTGGATCAGATGGACGCCCTCGATGCAGTCATCAAGGTGAAGAGCAACCAGGTTATATTCAAGAAGATATCCGACCAGCCCGTGAAGATCACGCGCTCGCGGATGAACCACCTGTGAACCACCTGATGATCAACATCACCGATTTCCCGAAAGAGCCGCCGCAGATCGAGGCACCGACGATCAGCACGAAGCCGCTGGACGCATGGACGGCCGAGGAGGAGGATAAGTCGCAGTATGTGACGGCAGCCATCGAGAAGATCACGACCACGGTGGACGACACCCGCATCATGACCAAGTCCCGGAAGATGCAGGTGGACGCCTGGATCGCAGATCATGCGCGAGAGCAGCGGGCGACCTGGAGCGTACTACGCAAGGATCAACATCGGCTGTTTGTTCCATGGGCGGTGGTGAAGGAGATGTACGGCGGAGAGTGCAATGTCACGAATCTCGCGGACAGCTGCGGGCGCAAGACTGGCAAGTGCAAGGACTTACGCACCACAGGCAACGACTTGCTACTGCCAAGCGTTCAAGCAACTACGACGCGAGAGATCGAGGAGGAGGGCCCGTACCTCACGATCGCGCCCTTCCCGCGTGACGGCCTCTCGTCCATTAACAACTTCTACCCGGAGAAGGAGCGGCGCAGACGCCGCGCGAAAGCACTCGCACAAGTGCGATTTGTCCTACAGATCGTCAAGCACCGACTGGCACATGGGCCACATGTTCTGCTGGAGAAACCTCTGTGCTCTCAAGTGTGGAACCTCATCAATGACGCGCTCCCACTGGAGTTGATATGGGTTCGGTGCGATCAATGTGCTTTCGATCTACGAGATGATCGTGGAAATGTGCTTCAAAAGCCAACGAGGTTTGTGACGACAGCAGTGGCATTGGCATATGCACTGGAGGTTCGGTGTACAAGAGATCACGGACATGGTGAAGTTCAAGGCCGAGGCGGCAAGTCTCGTGATTTTGCGGTCTGGACCCTGGACATGGCAGAAAGGATCCTCGAGGGCACGAAGCAGCAGTACGAGTTGGAGAAGCTTCTGGGTGGCGACATCATCCTGGGAGTTCCAAGCGCCACTGACGCATGCCCCGCTACAGGCTTCACGTCAAGCTCAGGCCTCATCATGGGCTCAGACGCGGAGACCTACCAACAATGGCAGCAAGTACCAGCAGCACTCAAGGCGGCGATCAAGAAGTTACACGTTCAGTTTTCACATGCACTACGAGTGGAAGATCTGGCCCGACATATTCAAGCAGGCGGTGGATCACCGGCGGCGGCTTCGGCGGCGAAGCTATTCAAGTGCGAGCTGTGCGACTCTCAGCAGCGACCGCCAGCGCATCCAATCGCAAGCTTACCGAAGTGGACCAAGTTCAACCAATGCCTTGGTATGGACATCGCCTGCGTGCCCGACCTGAACGGCAACATGCACGCCTACTTGCTGATGCTGGACCTGGCTAGAAACGGCTTCCACATCGCAGAATGCTTACGAAAATCAACATGTGATTTCGTTTTGGCCCCCCCCCCAAAACACCGAGGTCTGGCTATGATGGGGATATTTCCATTTCAGACCGTTCTGGAACGAGCTCAGAGCGCTCCGGCTCGCTCTGCAAGGCCGTGGCGCCCGATAATTACGTCCTCCTGCAGAGCCGCTGGATCTCAGAGATTCCAGATTCATCCTCCACCGATTCCATCCTCGTCCCGGATGCGTCTGAGACCAGCGTTCCTTCCCCCCCCCAGGGTCATGCCCGCTATCGCCTGGGGATACAAACGGACTCCATGCCGACCTGTCTCCTGCTGCCCCTGCACGCCCAGGGGGCGACCTGCGGGGCGCAGTGCAACACGCCCGGGAACCATCGGGGGCACATGCTGGCAAGGCAAAGGTCCAGGCTTGCGGGCTGTCCACGCTGCGACCACTTGCGGGGACACGAGCCGGAGCCTGCTGCGGACAGGAGCGCGGTGGACAGGAGCGGGAAAACTCTGTGACAAAGAGCATCTTGGCGACGAACGGAAGAGGGCCTTTCGAGAGATGGCCGAACAATCTTCCGCCGAGGCTCACGCAGGTCGCCAACGCGGAACGCAAAATTGGAAACGAGGGCGCTTTCGCGCGACCTCGCACAGAAAACTTACGCGCGGATGTCCGCGCAGTGACATCCGTTTTCTTCCGTCGTTCATCTTTCGACTTCACGCGAAAGTGACTCCAGGCAAGAGTGACGCGAGGAAGTGCGCAAACCTAGGCGTGCAAGCCCATGCTGTCGCACCGCATGCATCCATCGGGGGACCCCAGTGAGCAGCCGAGGTCTCTCTGGCGAAGGGCCAGTCTTACATGCAGCTAGGATCTTCAGCTCGAACGATGGGAGCGGCTCGCGCTGTCAGCTCAGTTGACCCTCATCATCAGCTCGAACCATGGGAGCGGCCCGGATCTTCTGCTCCGATCCAATCCGTTGACCCTCATCACCCAGCTTTGCCAGGGACGCTCGGGTCGGGCGAAAGGGGGGGATAGCAAAGGGGGGGTTTGAGAATCAGCTCACGTAGCTGATTTTCCCGGCGCCTCCCGGCGCCGGGAGCGGCCATGTATCGAGGAATTGGCCCCTCTGTGAGGCCGAAACCAGCTGCATGCAGCAAATTTCGTAACCCCCCCTTTCCCAATCCCCTCCTTTCGCCCGACCCGAGACGCACTGGCTCGTGTCAGGCCAAACCCGGGTCGACCAGGGCCTTGTCGCGAAGCCTGGCCGGCCAATTTGTTGCTCCCAGACCCTGGTCAGCGGAGGGAAAGAAGACGAGTCGGGCCCACGTGGCTCCCAAACCGGGGTCAGCCAGAAGGGATTGGCTGACCCCCATTAGCACTGACACCGTTACGTGAGCCTCGACTTTTGGCCGACCAGGCCAGGACGGCGAGGGCATCGCCATCGCCGTTCGCTCCGTGTTTTCTTGGGCTGAACTGCGCTCCAGCGTGCCGTCTGCGAACCTTGTGAGGGCTCGCGAGCCAGCTGTCCCTCATCCCCCCCCCTTCCCCTTCTGCTCCTCGCCAGTGCCTCCCTTCATGTATGCTTCGAGCCGCAGCATCTTGAGTCTAAAACCTAATCCCCCTGACCCTCCCCATCGGATGCGGCCGAGCACAAATGATCAATTTACAGATCTGCGTTCATCCCCCTCAACTACAATCATCATTATCTTCACACTCCTCCTACACATAATCCTACCATCCTGTTCCTCCCTATCCTCCTACCAGTCGCCCTCACACATCATCCGTCTCCTCTTCCACATCCTCCTCGTAAACATACTCATCCTCACTCGTCATCGCCTCCCTCACAATCAACCTCATTATCATCGTTCTCCTCGTCCGCACCTGAGCCTGAACATCCTTCTCCTCCTCCTCCGTTTCCTCTTCCTCTTGCTTTATTACATCCCCTTGCATCTGACAGCATTACTAGGGACGCCGATATTGTGGACTATAGCAGGACAGGATGAACGTCCAGAGTCCAGATTGGGCGAAATCATTAGATATGGGGAGGAACAGTCATTTGAGATACTACAGCGGGGGGGAAGGGGATAGGGGAGACAAGATGGAAGGGGGAGTCATTACAGTGAAGGTAATTCCACAAGAGATGCGCCGCAAGAAACCCAACCTTAAACCCTGCCTAGGTTTCTTAGTCCAGGGCACTTCGGCGCAAACGCAGAAACCCAACGTACCCTTACTCAGAGTGGTTTCCCGATCGCCTGAGACGGCCAATTTGACACCAAGGAACCCAACGCACCGACAGTCAAGAGAACCACTGTGCGAGATCGTTACAGAACCTCCACGCCGAACACAAGCCAAAGAAACCCAAAGGCACCCTAACGAAACTTAAGGTGTTTCATGTCATGCGGTCCGACTGCATGAGGCTTCTCTGAGGGGTGTTTTCTTCAACGTCTCCCCTTTCTTGTTCTCCCGGGCCATGGGCAAGTCGAAACACACGAACAAACGAAGCGAAGCAGAGGCCAGAAAGCAGGGCCGACAGGGGAGGCCGCCCTGCGGACGGGTTGGCCACGCCCTACTGGTATTCCAAGAATGCGCCAAACAGAGCTGCTCGGACGAGGGAGAGCGCGGACGGGAAGGATGAGGATGCCCTGCAGCAGGGGCAATCCCTTTCTCTCTCTCTCTCTCTCTCTCTCTCCCTCCCCCTATCTCAAATGTTTCTCGGACCGTCTTGGAGCCATCCTGGTCGTCTGAAAAATCTCCTGGGTCGTTTTTCCGGGCTGGAGCGCGTTTGGAACCAATCCGGGACCAGTATCGGGGCCCTGACCGTCCCCCCCCTGTTCCCCCTTATGACGGGTCGTTGCGCCCATGTACATCCACAGTTAGGAATAGCTGTTTATGTATGTAAGTCTGTGTATGTGTGAGTGTATATATGCATGCGCGCATGCATGTATGGATGTGCGTATACCGCTATGCGTAAGACATGCATGTATGCATGAAATGTGTGTGAGTGTGTGTAGGTACGTGTGTATGCATGTATGGATATATGTGTGTACTGGTGTATGTATGTATGTCTGTATGTATGTATGTATGTCTGTCTGTCTGTCTGTCTGTCTGTCTGTCTGTCTGTCTGTATGTATGTATGTATGTATGTATGTATGTATGGTTGTGTGTAGGTCTGTATGGATGTGTGCATGGGTGTATGTACGTATGGATGTATGCATGCACATAGGTAGGTAGGCGGGCCGGCAGACTAGCACGCAAGCAGGTCGGTAGGTAGGTCAGTTGGCAGGTAGATAGGTAAATGTGTGTATATGTATGTATGTACGTATGTATGCATGTACGTGTGTATGTAAGGATGTACGCATGCATGCAAGCATACCCGCAGGCATGCATGCCAGCATGCATGCATGAATGTATGTACGTGACGTACGTATGTATACACATATATATATATATATATATATTCATACATACACGTATGTATATGCTTATGTGTGTGTGTGTTTGTATGCATGTATGTAGGTAGGTAGGTAGGAAGGTAGGTAGGTAGGTATGCAGGTATCTATGTATGCCTTTATGTGTGTAAGTAGGTAGGTAGGTAGGTGAGTGTATCCATATGGATGCATGCATTTATGTATGCATGCATGCATGCATGCATGCCTGCATGCATGCATGTTTGTACGAATGTAAGGATGTATGCATGTACACATGTAGAGAACACACCCTCCTCTGTCTCTCTCACTCTATTTCTGTTTCCCCCCGGTCTCTGAGCGCCACCCGACGGAGGACTGCACGCGCCGCAAGCCCGCGGGCAGGTCCCAGGCTTGCAGTGACCCGTCCTTTGAGATGAGCACGAGCTGTCCACTTGGCGGCCGCTCATTTTGTGACCTTCACCTCCCCATTCCGTCGAAGCCGTCTTCCCATCCTCGTCCCCAGCCCGTTCCTCCCTCCCCCGGTCACTCGAGCGGGCACGTCCGGCTGGATGAGAAAGCGAGTTGAAAATCGGGTCGCTCGACTTCTCCGCACGTGGCCGCTCGAAACGTCCACTACCACTAGGAGAAACCTCTGGCATGCATCGAGCCAGGAAGGCCCCCACGATGCAGCGAACCGATTCCTTAGAATGAAAGGGTGGTCTGGAATGCGCCGTGCGACGGAATGCCATGATGCAAACGGACAGTGCATGACATGGCCCTCATGTAAGCTTGCTGACTCGCCTGCCCCGCTCGCGAAACTAGCCGATCACAGCAATCGTAGGTCATAATCGGCCCTTACTGCGCAACGAACACGTATGAGAAACACTCCCCTCTACAGATGTGGATACAAGCATTGCGTATGCGAGTCTGGGATGGTCAGAGATTCCATGATGACGGCGTCGTGATGCAAGGTCCGCCTGCTTGTCCCTTGCCTTCGACCTACACGGTATCTCTCTATCTCTCTGTCTCTCTCTCTCTCTCCCTTTACTTGTGTTTTCTATACTTGTTCGTTTTCTCTCTCTCTCTCTATCTCTCTTTCTCTGCCTCTCTCACACGCCCTGTACACATACATATGCCTTTTTCATATATGTTCTAGAACCACGAGCGCGCTTCGCGCGTATAGGTTCTACCACGCTCTAGTCGTAGTCTAAGGTGCCCCGTATCGGATGACCCGGACCGTGCCCCCCAGGGCTCTTCACCTGGGGCCCCGAATGACAGGCTGGGCTCAGCGCCCCCTGCCGCCCTTGTCACCACAACCCTGACGGGGATCGCGCCCCGCAGGGAGCGCCACCTGCGTCCCCAAAGACAGGGCTCGCAGAATGGCACGCCCCTCAGGCGCATCGTGCCCCGCCAGTGCGAGCGTTTGTAGCACCAGGTGGAAGCTTCATAGGCCCAACTCACTTCGGCACGCCTCTCACACGGATCGCAGCCCGCGAAAAGTTCCACGGACAGCCCCAGAGACCAAGGTTCGCATCCCGCCCACACCAGCCTACTTCGGCACACCTCTCACGCGGATCGTGGCACACAGGATCTCCACATAGGGCCACACAAGCAGAGTTCGCACTGTGTCCCCCCTCCCCCGTGGTCATTGCGGCACACCCCATCACGCGGATCGCACCAACAAGCAACACCACATCAAGGCCAATAAAAACAAGGTTCGTGCAGCGCCCCCCCCGCCCATGCCGGCACACCCGTCACGCGAGTCATGCCCCAGAAGAAACTCCACTTGTTGCGCCCATGGGCAGCTTCGCGTGGCGTCCCCCCGCACATGTCGGTTCATGCCCCGCTCGTGTCGTGCCCAGAAGAGATCCACCTGCGGCTGCGGCCTTCGTGGGCGTGTTCGCACAGGGGCATCCGAACTATTCGGCACATCCTTCACGCGAATCGTGTCCCACAATGATTTCAGCGCGCCCGTGCATGCGTGCTCCGCAACAACCATTTTTCCGCATTGCCCCGCGGCGCATACTGTATAAAGAGAAACCCGCGCTATGCGTTACACATGACTGCACAAGAATGGGCCCGTCGCCGAACAACTTGGTTGCTTATGGGACAGAGCCATGTTGGCCTCCTGGGGCCCTCTCGGAGCGCGTTTCGGACCGTTCTTGGGACGTTTTCGGGACGTCTTGAACCGTCTTATTCGGGCGTCTCCAGCCCGCTCCGGCCCTGTCAGGCTACTCTGTCCGTTTCTTGGAGCCCCCCGGAATTGTTTGAACGGCGGGGGGACGGCCCTCCGGAAGGGTTGGGAAATGTAGTGGGCCAAAACGACGGAAAATCTGGGAGGGCGTCCGGCCCTGGCTTGGTCCCTCATCCTTTTTCCTTCCTTCTTTCCATTATTTCTTCCTTCCTTCTGCATATGACATGCGGGGACTCCACTCGGAAATGGGCCGCGGGCCCGACCCCGGTTCCGCTGCGAACGGGTCCCAGGGCAACGCAACGCTGAATTGAAGTGCGTGGTGGGACGGCGCGGACCCTCCCCCTCCTCCTCCTCGGTCTCCTCGTCACTTTGGCGCGACAGCAACGTTCCCGGAATACTCTGTACGCCCGAAGGACAGCCATATGAAACCGTTCGAAAATCTGGAAATTATGGTGGAGCTTAGAAGTGAGATGTGGAAGACATTAGGTAACAAACCAACAGAACTGCACGAATTGGGAATGCCAGGGTAAGGGATGTGAGAATTAGCGGAGGGGGTGCGCGAAAGAGATTGGGACCCATCTCGCCACCGTGCCTGGGCAGTGGGTCAAAAGCCATGAGAGTGTCAGGAGGGATATCAAAATAGGCCTCGTGGGAGCCTTTGGGGGGCCGTTGTTTGGCCTCTTGGAGGCCTCTTTGGAACTTTCTGGGGCGTCGTGGGGGCCTCTTGGGATCCTCTTGCAGCCTCGTGGCAGCCTTTGGGGGCGTTCTTGGGGCATCTCTCTTTTGAACCCATCTTGGGGCCATCTCTGAAGACTCTGAAGCCGACTTGGGCGCCCCTGGGGCCGTCGCAGAGCCCCGTCGGCCACGGAGCGGTCATGTGCACCCGTGGCCGCGGTCCCGGGGGCGCCCGCGGCCTATTCCGATATACGTGTGTACATATATATATATATATATACATACATACATATACATATACATATATGTATATATGAGAGAGCGCGCCCACAGGGCCCGAGCAAAGGGGAGGGGGGGCTAGGCTTACGCTACCCCCCCCTCCCTTGAGCCGCCCTTGTTGGTAGCACCCCCCCCTCCCCCCTTTTTGTTTGCAAGGGGGGGGAGGCTTACAACTACCCCCCCCTCCCCCCTTGGGCCCTCCCCGGAAGCTACCCCCCCCTCCCCCCCTTTCCAAAGGGGGGGGGTGCTTAAGCTACCCCCCTCCTCCCTTGGCGCTGCCCTGCTGGAAGCTACCCCCCCCCTCCCCCCCTTTCGTGCCAAAGGGGGGGGGGCTTGGAAGCCCCCCCCCTTCCCCCCTTTGGCCGCCCAGCCCCCGGAGCCTCCGCCCTCCCTTTCGCCGACGATCCAAAATGAACAATCCACGATCGAGGATGGACGATCGACGATCAACGATCGACGATCGAAAATCCCAATCGAATCGCTTGCAATCGATTGCACTCCATTCCACTGCAATCCCCCTCCCCACCTCCCTCCGCTCCCTCCCCTCCCTCCCCACCCTTCGTTCCATCTCCTCCCTCCCCTCCCTCTCCTCCCCTCCCTCCCTTCCGTCCTGTCCCTCCCCTGCAATCCAATCGATTGAATCGATTGCAATTCAACCGATTGCAATCCAATCGATTGCAATCCAATGGATTGCAATCGAATCGTTTGCAATCCAATGGATTGCAATCGATTGCAACGCAAGTGTATCATTCAACTCGTCCCGTGCCAACGCCCGGGAACGAAAAATTACCCTGGCGACGTACCCAACCCCTGCGCAAACGCGGGGCGCAAATAGTTTAGGACACTTTATAAGGGGGGCGATGACGGAGCGAGGGTTACATATGTCTGCAGACGGAATTCGGCAGACTCGCAGGACACTGGCTTCAGGACAAGGACTAGATAAAGCTGATTAGTTGCAATCCATGAGAACCCTAGCCACTTCGAAAGCGGGGATCTCAGATCGCAACCCCCCAGGGATGGCGAGGTCTAATTTGGGTCCGCCCGTGGCGTCACTGTGCTGGGCCCCCCAGCAGGCCTCGAAAGTGGCGACAGTTTCACAGATCGCAGCCCCCCAGGGATGGCGAGGTCTAATTTGGGTCCGCCCGTGGCGTCACTGTGCTGGGCCCCCCAGCAGGCCTCGAAAGTGGCGACAGTTTCACAGATCGCAGCCCCCCAGGGATGGCGAGGTCTAATTTGGGTCCGCCCGTGGCGTCACTGTGCTGGGCCCCCCAGCAGGCCTCGAAAGTGGCGACAGTTTCACAGATCGCAGCCCCCCAGGGATGGCGAGGTCTAATTTGGGTCCGCCGTGGCGTCACTGTGCTGGGCCCCCCAGCAGGCCTCGAAAGTGGCGACAGTTTCACAGATCGCAGCCCCCCAGGGATGGCGAGGTCTAATTTGGGTCCGCCCGTGGCGTCACTGTGCTGGGCCCCCCAGCAGGCCTCGAAAGTGGCGACAGTTTCACAGATCGCAGCCCCCCAGGGATGGCGAGGTCTAATTTGGGTCCGCCCGTGGCGTCACTGTGCTGGGCCCCCCAGCAAGCCTCGAAAGTGGCGACAGTTTCACAGATCGCAGCCCCCCGCAGGCAAGACAGGAGGAGGCAAGAGGGAGACGGGACGGGAAGGAGGAAGTGGAGACCACACTGCTCTATTCAAAACGAATACCCAACCAATGAGGGTGGGGAAAAATACTATTCCCCCCCGAAAGTTGCACGAAGTGTAATTCGGAGAACGCCAGCCCGTCGGGTTTGGCAGTGTTCGTGTAAGACGGCGGCCAGCTGGGGGAGGAGGAGGCGGAGGATGAGGGAGGCGGAGAGGAGGAGGAGGAGGAGGAGGAGGAGGAGAAGGAGGCGGAAGAATGAGGGAGGACGGAGAAGGAGGACGAGGAGGAGGAGGAGGAGGAGGAGGAGGAGGAGGAGGAGGAGGAGGGGAGGAGGAGGAGGAGGAGGAGGAGGAGGAGGAGGAGGAGGAGGAGGAGGAGGAGGAGAGAGGAGGAGGAGGAGGAGAGGAGGAGGAGGATGGGGAAACTGAGGAGGAGGATAACGAGGAGGAGGAGGAGGAAGAGGATTCTGATGATGATGATGATGATGATGAGGAGGAGGAGGAGGAGGAGGAGGAGGGACAAATGGAGGAGGAAGAGGAGAAAACCGAGGAGGAGGAGGAGGAGGAGGAACGGAACGCAGGGACCCGCGGGGGACTACGATGATGATGATGATGATGATGATGATGATGATGATGATGATGATGATGATGATGATGATGATGGTGATGATGATGACGATGATGATGACAATGATGACTATGAGGAGGATGAGGAGGACGAGGAAGAGGAGGAGGCAAAAGGAAGAAGAGGAGGAGAGAGAGTGGCGGGAATACATGGAGGCGAAAGGGATGGCGATGGCTCCGGGAGCTGGGCGGCCAAAGGGGGGAAGGGGGGGGGGGGCTTCAAGCCCCCCCCCCCCCTTTGCACAAGGGAGGGAGGGGGGGGGGCTTCCAAAGCACCCCCCCCTCTTTCAAGGGGGGCGGGGGGGGGTCACCCCAGCTCCATTCAAAGGAGGGAGAGGGGGGTAGCTTGGAAGCCCCCCCCCCTTTCCGGCCATGAAAAGAGGGGGAGGGGGGGCAGCTTCCGAAGCCACCCCCCCCTTTCAAAGGGGGGGGGGTTACTCACCCCGGCTCAATTAAAGGGAGGACGGGGGGGGTAGCTTGGAAGCCCCCCCCCCCTTCCGGACCACGAAAAGGGGGGGGAGGGGGGGGGAGCTTCCGAGGCCCACCCCCCCCTTAAGCGAGGAAGGGGGGAGGGGGGTAGCTTCAAGCTGGGGCCCCCCTTCTAGTCTGTCGGGCCCCGCGAGCGCGGTCTATCGTATATTTGCTAAGACCCACCCCTGTGATCCACATATGTCTTCTTCGTGTCTAAAAGTAAAATGCAGCACAGACCTAACATGTAGAAAGCCTTCGCGCGCAAGCCCACAGGCCGACCGAATTAATCGGACCAGCCGCACCAGGCTCCCAGAGGCCGAGATCGGCCACTAGCCTCCCGCTGCGATCTTGTTCCAACAGGGAAGGAGGTGGGCGGAGGGAGGGGGAGGGAGGACAGGCGAGTAGGCGCCTCTCTGCCAGGTTATGCCTGAACGAGTAGGCGCCCCTCTGACAGGTTATGCCGAGCCGTCGTGGCTGCAGGTGGCACGTTCTCACACGCATGCGTCGCCCAACCGTGCTGGCTGACTTTTCCTTGACGCATCTCTGGTTCCAGACGTTGGGGGGCGGAAAGATACGCATACGTGTTGTCCCCAGACCTCTCTTGGGGTGCGTTCTGACCAGAATTTCGAGGCGAATCCAGCGGTGACAACGAGGATTCCCCAGGAGGACCAGGAAAGGCCGAAAACGAGGGGGGACAACACGTATCCGTATCTTTTTCTCCCCCGAATCTCTGGTTCCAGACGCTCCCCTGAAGCAGTGCAGGCACAACAAAAAGAAACGACTCCAAAGCGTGCTGCTTGCAACGGGTGCGGCTATAGCAGCCCGCGCCCCCGGGGAAGCGGGCGAGGGCCCCGCGGCCCGCGCCCCCTCGGAGGCGGGCGGAGGGCTCAAACGGGCGCTCGCCGGGCCTTCGGCGCAGACGCGGCGCCCCCTGAGCCGCAGCGGCGCAGATCGCAGACTGCACCAGCCGCAGCCGCTGTAGTCTCCGAATAGAACTTTTCTCGAGCGCCAAGCGAAGTTCAGTAACGTTATCGTCCTCTGGCGGACTCAGGCGGAACCCTGGAAAAGGCTGCGGAGCAGGGAACAAGACTCTGGCGAGAACCCCCCCCCGTGACTCCGCGGCTGCATGGAGGCTGGCACATATAGAACTAAGCATCGTGTCTGTGAAAACCCGGTCTTGAGTAATATCCGGTTTTTTTTTACGAATTCAAAAAACCTGGCACCCGTGTCACGCCAAGAGAGTCCGGGATGGGGGGGGCAATCTATCTTCGGAGCTGGGGACAGAGGAGCGGCGACAGGCATAAAGATAAACTTCTGACGTTCCGCGCAGGTTTCTTCGATCTGCGTTGGACCCCCCTCCCTGGCGCGCACCGCGCCAGCGGCGGCGCCAGAAGCGCCGCCAGGGGGCCCTAGCGCAGATCTAAGAAACCCGCGGCCCGCCAATGGTTCATGTTTCTCAAAGGTTGTTTAGATGGGAGGCAAGGAGGCGCACCACTCGTCCCCAAGGGCAAGCCCCCCACCCTGACCTGGGCCGAACCCTTGGTGACTGCAGCGAGAAAAAAAGATGCGGCCTTGGGCTCAGCTCGAGGAGCGCGGGAGGACTGCAGAGCACGATGGCCGGGAAGATCGTGCGGCCGCTGCTGTGATGGGCCGCTTTTGCTGCATTTCGGTGTCCGTCAACCGACCAGTTAAGCAGAGAGGTGTGTAAGTGCGTGGGTTGATGTGATGTGTTCTATTTCAGCGAACCAGAAGCCAAAGCATGCTAGAAATTGTCCAAATAATCTGGACCTTCATTGCTCTAGATTCGTCCGTCATTACTGCGTGCTTTGAACGACAAACCGGATGTCTGGAATCTCCAGCAGCACCGAACGCTTGGATGGGCAACACTGTTGCGTCAGCAGACAGGAAGAGGGCGACGAGCCGAAGCCCACTGACTGGCCCGAAGCCGTCTATGCTGGCACCAGCTGCGACTCCCGATCTGCATTTCCTGCGGATGTACTCCCGCTCCGTCACCTAGTCGACCGATGGCGACTCCATCCAGGGGAGCCGATCCTGCCCATCAAGAACGATACAACCTCGGCGGCCTCACTTTCAACGTGGACGTCTGTCGTCGGCGTTGCTGACTGCGTGCCAGGAACGAGATGGGGCTGGCTGAACAACTTCTGTGGACCTCCGCGGTCCGATCATAAGCCAGATTTCGACGGGAAAGCGTCCAGATGTTGACCAACCCTTCTTCACCATTTTGTCCAGGCATTCTCCAACTGGCAAGTGTCGCCCAGACTGCATCCAGTTGTCGACCAAAGCCGACGAAATCTGGACGATATCCCCCAAACCGCAGGGAGCTCTTGGACTATCGGAGGCTCCCATCGAGGACCACACACGGGAAGGGGCCGACAAGCAATAGAAGAGAGATTGGGAGGACTAGTAGCAGAAGGGCGAGGAGGCCCCGCACGCCGCCTCTCTCAGCCCGCGCCCTCCCTCTCTTCTCGCGCTGGAGGTGAGAAACACGTAAGCAGCACGAATTGAGCAGGGACCGACCGTCCCGGCATTCCTATAGTCCTACCACGAAATGTTCTTAGAACCCAGAAAATGCTCAAAAAACAAAAACAACGTTCTGAGAACATAAACCCGATGTGTTAAAACAAGACAATCCCAACAAGAAATGTTCTAAGAACATTCCGCGCATACCACAACAGGTTCTTAGAACATTGTTTGGTGGGGCTATAGGCGAGCCGGGACGCTCCGCCACTGCTTGAACGAGCGGGACCTCCGAACTCCGTCGACGCAATCAGCCCTGCCTCACGGCTTCGCTCGGGCTGCAGATTCCCGCGACGACCGCGGAGAAACGTCGCGACAATACGCCCAAGCATGGGACTCTCGTTCTCCTGAGCGCCGAGGTCAGGTATATGTGCCTCCCTACCACCCAACAATATCATCCCTCCTCCTCCCCCTCCTCCTCCTCCTCCCCTCCCCCCTCCCGCTCCTCCTCCTCCTCCTCCTCCTCCTCCTCTGTGTCGCGTTTCCCCTGGTGAGATTGGTTCGAGAGCCCGGCTTTCAATGGAAGTGGGCGGTCAAAATGAGTTCTTACCAAGTATGTCAAGCAAACTGTACTCTGGCTCGTTTAATCAATCGCCCCCCCTTGGAGTGGCACAGGGGGGTTGGCCGCGGCGCGTCCGCGGGGCTGCCAGGGGGGGTTCGAAGGTCGTTCCCTTCGCCGATGGCGAGCGGGGGTGGTGCCGGGGGGGGGGGTGGGTGTGCCGCGTTTTCACGTTGTCACCCCCTGGTTGATTAATAAGAAATTCGGAGTATCCGTGCAGAACTTGCGGCTACCGTTGAGCGCTTCGGGTTGGTGGACCTACCCGGAGCTCTGCACATAAGTCACAGCTTATCTTGTGCGTGCGCCAAAAGATTTAGTTGCCCAGTCTTCTCTAGACTTGCAGATAAGACTAGAAGGCATATCCCTTCTTGTTGAGCCCAATCGACGTATCGCCAAGCAGCCCATTGATAGTGCGCTTCGCCGCCCCAACTGGATCGGTGCCGATTTCAGGTGCAAGTCGCATGAATCGGCTTTGGTTGCATGCAGTCGTTCCTGTTCGCTGCGCCAAGCAACGGTGAACGATGGGGGTGCCTCCCTGCGCGCCCCATCTCCGCAACATCTGCGTCCTGCTGCGACCGCGTTTGGCGACGCTTGCCCAGCACGTGCTCCCTGTGGAGATGCCTGACCGCGGATCCCATACCAGGATCGCCGGCAAGCGTGTCCGTGCCCCGCATGCGCTCTGGCAAGGGATCTACCGCCCAGTGCCTGTTCATCCCGCGGGGCCCGCCCGCGCCCCGTCTCCCCAAGTCGTGCTTTGCGCGCCCCGCCGAGCTCTTAACCGGAAGAGGCCCGCTCTCGACCCGCGGACCAAAGAGTTCATCCCGCGGGGGCTGGGCGACAGATCGCCGAGCTCCCTGCGCGGGGGCCGTGCTCGGCGGCCGCCTTTCTCGGACCAGGCGCGGTGCCGAGGCCCAGCTCGACGGTCAGCGGAGGATGGGTAAGCGCACTCGTCAATAGAAGACCCTACTCTGAGGTCGGGCATGTCCTCCTACAGGGGTGGGAGGAAAACTGAAAGATAGCACGACCATGCTCAAAACCAGTCACACATCATCGAGAAATCGTCCCCTGATTATTTGGTGACCATGTTCGAATACTCCTCCAGTAGAGGGACGTGCCCGACTTAACCCTACTCTGGGCTGCTCAATCTGCGTGGGGTGGGTGGATCGCGTGGGTGTGCAGAAGTCAGAAGTAGGCTGTCCTTCGCGGGACGTGGGGGAGGGGGGAGAATAGCTCGAGGGGGGTGGGTTTCCGTGGGCGTGGGGGGGGCGGGCCACTCCGTCGAGCGATGTGGCATGGGGGGAGGGGGGCGGCTTCGAGAAAAGCCTGGAGTGCTCAGCACTGACGATGCTTGACGTTTGCGTCCTGACACAGATGCCATGCGATGTTTAATTCTGGCGACTGGGAATTACCAACGCGCTGTACACCCCCATTGTCCACCCTCTACCCCTCTCGCGTCCCTCCTCCGTTTCCTCGTTTTCCGTTTCATCCGCCTCCTACTCCTCATCCCCGCCAATCCCTCCCTCAAGACACACATCGCTCCTCACCATCCTGCCCTCCTTCTCGACATCCCATTCATCACCATCCTTCTCATCTTCCCCTGCCTCGTCCGTCTCCTCCTTCTCCTCGTCCTCCCCGTCCTCCTCCTCCTCCTCCTCCTCATCCTCCTCCTCATCCTCCCTCCTCTGGCATTCCCACCCGTCCTTCCTCTTCTCTCCTCCCCTTTCCTGCATGATTATGCCTGCCCCCTTCTAACCGCCCTCCCCTCTACAACTTCACATGTTGAATACTACTCGACTCGTCCCCCTGGCTCTGTCCAAAAGATGTTAGGCTCTCTCCGCGTACTATTTTCACAAACAGGAGTTCGACAGTTTGTGTTCCGATGGCTATGTGTACCATCCGATTGGTCTCGGTTTTTAAGAAAGGTGCGCCCGCTGCATTGTGGGCCTGCCTCATTTTGTGATCGGCGCTCAGCTCTCGTCATTCAGAACGGAGCTCTCGCCAAGGTGAAGGCCATGTTTCTATGCCCGCACCATTGTTTCATCGTTGTCGCCCCCCTCATTACCCGTCCTCCACCTCCCCCTCGTCCATCTGCCCCTCCGCTGCTGCTGCTGCTGTTGCTGCTGATTCTGCTGCTGTTTGTTCTCGTCGTGGTCATTCATCCTCCTCCTCTCCCTCCTGCTCAACCACCTGCTCATACGCACCCTCCTCTTCCTCCTTCTCCTCCTCATCCAATGTACGCAACTCCCGTCCCGATTGCGCAGAAGCACGATGGGGTCCTCTTTCGAGTTCCAGAGAGACACGCTCAGCGCAATGGGAAGAGATGGATGCGAGAGGTAGCATGTCAGATACAACGCGATGGCTGCTAGCTTTCATCTCTAAACTATCCTCCCTCGTCCTTCCTTTTCCTTCATCTCTAGTCTCTCCTGCCTCCTTCCTGCTCCTACTCATGCTCCTCCTCTTCCTCGTCCTCCCGAGGCCAACTGAAGAAAGAAACGCGAACTACCTGGTCGTCCGACAGCGGCCAAGGACGTCGACTGCTGGCGATGTGGGGAAAGGAGCGGGGATGAGCGAGGGAGCACAGAGGGCGGAGGAGGAGGAGGAGGAAGGGAGACGACGGAGGAGGGAGGAGTGGGGAAGACGGAAAGAACAGAGGAGCGAAACAGAGTGGGAAAGAGAGCGGCTCCGGTTCAAACCCTCCCATCCAGTCTGGAGCTGGAGGGGCAGAGAGAAGGAGCGAGAGAACAATTCATCCAGCAGCCTCTTCCGCAGTCTGCGCGCACAGCTTAAAATTGAGCGAGCTTCATGGCTAGGTCCTGGTCTGCAACTGCCAGGCAGCTCTGACGCAATGCGCGAACACAACAAATTTCGCTTGATCCCTTCTCGCCCAGGACACACAAAAGCATCCGCCGGCCCCCTTGTGGGGCCACCAGGCTGTAGGCCGAAGCTTCGCAGTTTCCTGTACCAGTTGCAGCTTCCAGTTTCCACTGTTACAGTTCTGCTTCTTGCTGCTTCCTGTTCCTTGTTGATGGACCGCGCGAGGGGGGAGGCCCAAAACGAACACTTTTACCACGCCCTGAGCGTGTGCTCTGAATTGCTGGGGTGGGTAAAAATTGACACCCCTCACGCAGATCGGCGGGGTCAGGGTCCAAAAGCACAGGGGATTCGCCACATTTCTGAAATTCGGCGGCAACCCTCACGCAGATCCGTAGGGTCAGGGTCCACAAACACAAGGGATTTGCCACATTTCTGAAATTCGGTGGCACCCGTGACGCAGATCTGTAGGGTAGGGGTCGAAAAACAAACCCCGACACTGCTTCACGGCGGCGCCCAGACCTCATGATTTAGCTTTTGCATCTCCCATTATCCGAGACAGGGGGCCGGCGGCATGGGGCGAAGCATGCACGCATATACACAAATCCCCGGATTCCCATGCGTTCCATCTATTCTGGATGTCTACCTTCCCCTCCACTTCCCATGTTTTCCCGCACTTCCCTCGGAATCGACTAGTCGTTGTGTTTGCGCGTTCTTTCCCCTCCTGAGTGCGAGGAGGGGCAAAGGCAGGGATGGAGGCCTCCTAGATGGGGTCGGGGTAGATGGGGTCGGAAGATCGCGCCGCATCGCCGACACATCGACGATGCACCGGAGATGCATCGGAGATGCACCGGCAATGCATCGGCGATGCATCGGCGATGCACCGCCGATGCACTTGCGATGCATCGGCGACGTCGGCGATGTATCGGCGCCCTCGGCGTGGAGAAACCCAGGCTTAGCATCGAGTCGCATCGGCGATGCATCGGTGATGCGGCGCGATCCTCCGACCCCATCTGGGAGGCCTCCGACCCCATCTGGGAGGCCTGGAGGCCGAGAGTAGCAGAACACCTCCCGTCGCATGTTTTCACAAAGCGAGGCAGCCTGAGAAGGGACGAGTCGAGTGTTGCTAGAAATGCACCTGATCCAACGTGCCCTCAGGATTCCCGAGGAGGCCCCCTGGGCCTCCAGAGCACCCCTCGCGAAGTTTAAGTCGGGCGTGTCCCACTAGAGGAGGAATGATCAAAAATATGCAAAACAAATCTGGGGACCACTTTGCGGAATATGTTTGACATCTGTTGTTTTTGTTGTCTGCATGTTTTAACTTTTTGGCCAACGCCAGCCTGTAGGGGGACATGCCCGACCTAACACGAGGCCCCAAATGGAGCGGAAATCTGGGTGCACCTTGGGCCAGGGGCACCTTGAACAACTCCCGAAAGAGAGGGAGACCAGGGGAGGGAGCAGAGCCCGGCCCCGCCGCCCAAAACCTGGCATCCTGGCACACAGCACGTGCACCTCCCGCTCGCCCGCCAGGGCCACGAAGTCACCTCCGCACGCTGGCGGCGCGCAGAGGGGGGCGGGAAGCTGCTCCCCAGAAGCAGGCTGCTCCTTAGAGGGAGTTAGAGGGAGGCTGCTTCTCAGAGGGAGACTGCTTCTCAGAGGGAGCCTGCTCCTCAGAGGGAGCCTGCTTCTCAGAGGGAGCCTGCTTCTTGGAAGGAGGCTGCTTCGCAGAAGGCGCTGGCCTCTACGGGAGCCGACTTCCTTCTGAGCTGACTCGCCTCATGAGGCGGCAGGGGCTTGATGTTTCGGGAAGACCTCCTTCCCCGATGCGTGCATCCGGCGCCCGCGCGCCAGATCCACGGATCCCCTGAGCCATCAAGGACCCTGCGGCCGTCCTCCTCTGTGCCCCGCGGTATCCGTGCGCAGCTCGCTCGGCATAGCCGACTTCCTCCTGAGCAGCCTCCCCCCGTCGGCCTCTCCCCCTCCCCGCGCGAGGCCGAGCTCCGGCAGGCGGGGCGCGCCCGCCCGCCGAGCGCGCCCGGCGCCGCCTCGGGCCAGCGCGCGGGCACGGCGGGCCAGCCCGGGGGCCCTGGCCCTGGCAGGGCAGTATTTTTTGTGTTCTTTTATTATTATTATTATTATTATCATTTTTATTAGTATTATCATTATTATTATTCTTATATTTTCATATATATGACCCAAAAACATAGTGTTGTTAAAGATAATGCATGATTGCTTTTGAGAAAACTGATGATACACAATAATTGATGTATGATTAATTCATGATTAGTCTATGAATGATTTTAATACATGATTAATGTATGATTAATTCATCGTTGCTACTAACTAAACCCCTGCATGTTTGATACGTGATCCGCACGCGGAGCACGTATGAAAAACGGCACTGTAGCCACCACAGGCACGTCTGCCTTGCTCGGGGGCGCGCAAACACGGGTCAGGCGCGCGGCGGCCAGGTCCCTGGATCGGGGCAGGTGCCCTCCCCAAAAAGGGCGGCCAGTGCCGCCTCGTTCGGCGGCTGGAGTCCGCGCTTTCCCGTGGAAAGGGGGCCCGTCGCTAATCTAATCCACGCCTTTGTGGGCCCCAGAAACGGCAGGGCCGTTTTTTCACGGTTTCAAAAAAAATGCTCCTTGAAAACGGAAACAACAAGAAAAACGGCGACCGGAAACGGCAAAACAACGGCTCCAGGATTGGAACCAGAACCGGAACCAGTCAAACAACGGCGACGGAACCGGTAAAAAAACAGCGTCGGAACCGGCAAACAAACGGCAAAACGGAACCGGTAAAAAAACGACCCTGTCGTTTCCAGGGCCCAAGAAAATCCTGACTTGTGCCGAGCCCTGGGGCCCTCGCGAGTCGATCATTGCCAGAAGAGGGCCGACGACCTACGAGAAGTCTGGGGCTGCAGACGTGATCACTAGTCGCTGCAGAGTTGCAATGTTGTTCGCGATGCCCGATCGCATGGAGGGCCCTTTCGCTGTTGTGGTCGTGGCCAGGAAGGTGGGCCTCGCCCCCTTTGCCCCGCTCGCCTGCGTTAGCCGCCAAACCTTTCCCTGCCACCTCCCAAGATGATTACTTGTTTGGACTGCGCTATGCTCAGTGCGTCACTGAAAAACGAAAAGCGATTGGAAACGGCTCACGGCTCTCACGCTGCAGAAACACTCGGCCGACACCACATCTTCTGCCAGTCTTGGCACCCATCCCCTGCTTTCTGGGGCGCCTTAGCCCGGCCTTCTCTGGGGCGCAGCATCTTCAACCTCCCCACCTCCCTCTCCACATGCGGTCAGTACGTGCCTGCACCCATACTATCATATTTCTTGTGGCTCAGCCACCCTCGCACATATCGCGTCGTCCCATCGCACCAATGTCTCGTTGGCCTGGGATGGGTAGGGACTTTTGAAGGAACGATGTGCCCGAGATGGAACGGCCACCAGCCATCAGAGACGGACAAAAAGCAATAAGTTTAGAAAAAAACCAACTTGTCCTACCAAGCATGAGCACACAGCATCCTGACGGTGAGTGAAAGCAGTGGGTGACATATGTGACATTGTGGTTTTCCTCACTTCACTTTGCACGCCACACGCTTGATGCCCACACTCATTATTCATGATGAGAGGGGCAAGAATCTGCCGATACCGATGCTCCCCGGACCTCTCCATTGACGTGGCTCCAGCAGTGGCGACGAGGGAGTGGCAACGGTATTGCTACCTCTTTCTACTGCTCTTCCTCCTCCTCCTCCTCTGACGCGATCCCCCCTCCCCCAACGGTCCTGGGGCCTGATGAGGACCCCTAATGGCCGAAAGCGGGCACAAACCATCCTTCGTGAGTCTTTCGCGACACCGCCTGGGCATACCTCCCCTGCATCCCTTGGGGTGCGTTCTTCCCAAAACTCCAAGGCGGATTCAGCGCGGCCACCAGGGCGCCCCTCAACGACCAAGAACCTCCAGAAAACTGCGACCTCGATCCTCGAATCCCGAACCGAACGGTGCCCTTACAGTAAGAGCTCGACCAGAAGTAACCTTCCATTAAACAAAAACAGCCCTGGAACCCCAGGACGTCCATGGATTGTTGGTGTGGGAACGTCACGCTCTCCAGAGTGAGCACCTTGGATGCGAGCATGGTGTTTCTTGACATGGGCTTCCACTGTAGCACTGGCTCTGGGGAAATACAGTCGGGGCGTTGACCTAAGGGACCCTAGATAAGGAACGGGGCCCCTTTCTCCCATAAGTTGAACTTCGAGTTCCCCAGGGAAACCTCAGGAAAACAGAAGGCCAACTGTAGAACCATCAAGGAGCACCGAGCCCCTCCCCAACGAAAAGGGTTCCTTCTTCAGGGCCCCGACTGTATATGGCTGGGAGGGCGAACACCACACCCCTTTAGACGCCAAGAACGGGTACGATCAACATGGGCACGACGCGCAACAACAGATGCTGCCCGAAGGCGACAGGAGCCGCCGTTGGACAGGCGACTGCTGTCGAGTGGCCAACGCCCGCGGCCGCACCAGCCACGAGTCATGCGCGGATTAAGCAGGACATGCTGTCGGTCGTCGTCGCCACTATTCGACTCGGTGAGCTGCGAAACCCGGATTTAACATTGCTCCGAACATTGCCTCTGAACAGGAGGAGGGCACGAAAGAGGAGAGGGCAAAAGAGGAGGAGGACAATGCATTTCCTGATGCAAGCGAGCGGAAGCAGAGCGAAGGCGCGGCCGCGATGTCGTCGAAGGTCGGGGGCGCGTCAACGTGGATTAGCGATCCATGGATTTGGCGCGCGGTCGCCAAAGTCATGGATCGGGTCAAGTGCCCTCCCCCAAATGCGGCTAATGCCGCCTCATTCGGCGGCGGAAACCTGCGATTTCCGATGGAAACGGGACCCGTCTCCAATTTACGCCCCGTTGATCCATGTTTGCGATCGCCTGAGAAAAGGTCACACCGAAGGCACTCCTGCTGTAGCCTTGCCCCCAGTTTGTTAGATTTCCGCATCGTTCCAGGCAGCGCCAGGACACTGCCCCGAACGATGCTATCGCTGAAAGCAATTCAAGGGCACTGCTTTGAACCGTTCGCCTTTTTATGTTCGGTGGCAACTCATGGGGTCTTCCATATCGGGGATGGACATATCCCCCTCCAGTAAAACGTGGTCTAGTGAAAACGACCTGACGCCCAAACCTGGCGGGCGAAAGCCTGGAAAATGACGTCCACGGAGCCCTCTCAAGAGTCGAAAACGGACAATTCACTAATCGGCGAATCAGGGTGGGGGTTCTGTCCAACCCCGGCCATCTGCCATCCTGCTGGCTCGTGCGAATCGACGCTACTCGACGCCAGATCGATTACCAAAAGGCTGGCGCACCCGCCTGCACTCTAAAGTTAGGATGTTCCAACAAACTTTAGCCTCGCCCGCCAGGACGAATTTCGAGCACCAAGGAAAATACCGAAGCTGGAAGGTTCTCACGTGCCGGGCCCTGGAAGGCGGTACTCGTTCGACACTGCTCCGATACCTGTCTGGGTGCTAGAAATTATTTCTGGGATGTGGTCCTTCCGCACGATGGGAACAACCAACTGAAAGGGGCCCCAGGACACACAAATAAATACACACAAATAAAAGTATCCCCGTATTTTCCCATATGTGTTGAGTCTTTGTCTTCCCCCCCACTTCCCACATTTTCCCATATTTTCCTGGGAGTGGACGATTCATTGTCTGTGTGTTTTTTCCCCTCCTGAACAGCAGAACTCTGGAGACGGCCCTGCGAGGACACGCAGGGCTCCCAAGGATCCGCGACCGACTCGCATAGGGGTCTCGGGGGCCCGCGCGGGCGAGCCGCTGGAGGCGGCCAGGGGGCCCGAGCTGGCTGGGGCACCCAGGAAGTCTTGCAAGCGGCGGGGGGATGAGCCCCAAATCGGCCCCCCGACCCCTCCGAAGTCCATCCGGTGCACTTTCGTGCCCTGGGTCCCTCTTGCACCGTGCGGGGGCCCGAGAGCGGATCTGGAGGCCGACACAGGCAAGAGGACCTCCCCGAATCCAGAACCTCGAACCTGCCCGCCCTCTGTCGGGGGCGTGGAAGGAGGGGGGCGTCTAAGGGGGGGGGGGTGCAAATCATGGCCCGAGGCACTTGCGCGGCCCAGGGGGCGGCCCGGGACGTACTGACATAAGAACAAGCGCCATGAAATCTGAGGAGATATCGTGGCCCACGCCGTGATAGGTACGTATCCCCCCCTAGTCATCACCCCCTTCCCGGCCGCCCCCGAAGGCAAAGGACCTTCCCGAATCCAGAGCGTCGAACCTGCCCGCCCTCTGCGCTGGCCGGAAGCAGCGCAGGGCTGGCCATGAACGCTGTTTTTCATTGTGTGGTCGATGTGTGCTTCGTGTTGCTCTGCCTGTTTCCCTGTACCCCCCCGCCGAAACGGAAAACCAAACACGGCCGAAGTCCAGCAAAAGAGCGTGCAGGTCCAGCCCTGAAGCAGTGCTGGGCCGCCTCGGGCCCCCTGACGGCTTCCAGCGCGAGCAGCACAGCCCTCGGAGCGGAGGGTGCGCGCCTTCGACCGCCAGCTGGCGCGGAGTACAGCAGCCGACGGCCGCCTGCCAGCGGGGCCTGCGGAGAGCGCCGGGCCCCGTCTGCCGTGGGGCGCGCGTGGCCGTAGGTCGGGCATGCCCCCCTGCAGGCAGATGTTGGAGGAGAGATAAAAAAGAACATGCTCACAACTGGTCGAACAATAGAATCGAGACATCGCCCCCCAGACATTATGTTTGACTTTGTTTGCATATTCCTCTTGTAGAGGGACGTGCCCGACTTCATCGTGTCGGGTCGGGCGAAAGGGGGGATAGCAAAGGGGGGGGTTGAGAATCAGCTCAGATAGCCGATTTTCCTGGCGCCTCCCGGCGCCGGATGCGGCTACGTATCGAGGAATGGGCCCCTCGGTGAGGCCGGAGCCTGCTGCATGCAGCAAATTTCGTAACCCCCTCAATCCCCCCCTTTCGCCCGGCCCGACACTGTAGCACTGCCTCTGGGGAAATATATATATATATATATATATATATATATATATGGCCGGGAGGGCGAACACCACACCCTTTTAGACGCCAGGAACGGGCACGATCCACATGGGCACGACGCCCAACAACAAGTGCTGCCCGAAGGCGGCAGGAGCCGCTGCTGGACAGGCGACCTCTGTCGAGTGGCCAACGCCCGCGGCCGCCCCTTTCGTCCCGCCCGAGCGTGGCCCCCTCTGGCCGCCCCGGCGGACCCCCTCGCGCCGTGCAGAGGACATGTGTCAGTCAGCGGCCACGAGCGGGCACGCGGCGGGTCGGGCGACGGCGGGGCGCGCCGGGGCAGCGAGGCCGCGTGCTCCTCCTGCTCCTTCCCCCTCCTCCTTCCCCCTCCTCCTTCCCCTCCTCCTCCTCCTCCTCCTCCTCCTCCTCCTCCTCGCTCCTCCTCCTCCTCCTCCTCCTCCTCCTCCTCCTCGCTCCTCCTCCTTCCCCCTCCTCCTCCTCCTCCTCCTCCTCCTCCCCGGGGCAACGAGGCCGCGAAGGCAGAGGTCGCGTGCTCCTGGGCAGTTGTTTCTGATATTCGACCCCTGCGGGCCCTCGACGGGCCCTGGGGCCGTCAACAAAACTGCTCGGGGTGAAGAACTGGTCCTGGGGAAGGGGTCGAGACCTCCTGTCGAGACCTCCTGGGGTCCACGTTGTGAACAAATCGTGACGTATGGGGGTCTGGATGCAGAGAGGCCTCCCAACTGGGACAGGATCGCGCCGCATCGCCAATGCATCGCCCACGCATAGCGGCCGTCGGTGCAGAAAAAACTCGGGATCCACATCGAGCCGCATCGTCGATGCATCGACGATGCAGCGCGATCCTCCGACCCCATGTGTGCTCTGGCCCCGTCTGCCCCCCTCCGCGACCTCGCCAAGCAGCAGGCCTAAATCTCTGATGACAGCTCTTGAGTCCAACTGGATTTCCTTCGATCTCGACCTCGGGGGCCCCTGGCGCTGGGCCCCGAGGGCCATCAACAAAAAAGGTCCGGGGCGGAGGAAGCCACGCCCAGGAAACGTCGGGGGCTGCCAAGGGTGCGCCCCTGGCCCAAGGTGCCCCCCAGCTTGTCGCCCTACTCGGGAGCCCCTGGGGCCCTCTGGACCTCGCGAGGGGTGCTCAAAGGGGCCGTGGGGGGTCTCCTTGGAAATCCTGGGTGCACCTTGGGCCAGGGGTGCTTCTGGCGACACCCGAAAATTGAGCAGGGACCGACAGTGCCGGCATTCCTGTAATTAGGCCTGCCACAGCATGCCCTCAGAACTCCCAAATGCTCCAGCAACCAAAGCAGTGCTCTTAGAGCATCAACCTGATGTGTTAAAACGAGACAGTCTCAGCATCGACCACAAAAAGGTTCTTGGAACATTCTTTTCGGGAGCGGCCAAGAGGGGGGTGTCCAAGGGGGGGGGGGGGGGGCGCGAATCATGACCGGCGGCACGCGCGCAGCCCAGCGGTGGGACCAGGGACGTCATAAGAGAAGAAGAGGCGCCATGACACCTGCGGAGATCCCATGCCCCCCGCCATGAGATCCACCCCCCCCCCTAGTCATCCGCCCCCCCTCTTTTCCGATCCCGATCCTTGGCGGTGGGTGGGCCCCTACGGCGAGCCGGGACGGTGCGCCACCGCTGGAGACCACAGGGCCGGGCCGCGCCGCGCCGCGCCGCGCTCGGGCCCCCGAGCGCCCTCCCGGGGCTCCCGGGGGAGGCTGCCTGCGCTTCCTCCCCGCGCGCAGCGCGGCCGCCACCCGCGGGAGGGTGGGGGGGGGGTGCGGGCGGGCGGCCGGGGGTCTGGGCGAAAGGTGGGCCTGTTGTCCACCACCGCTACCATCGGCAGCACGGAGAAGGGGGGAGGGCGGGGAGGGCCTCCTCCTCCTCCTCCTCCCCCTCCTCCTTCTCGTCCTCCCCCCCTCCTGCCTGTGGGACGTGGCGGTAGAGAATCGGCCCATCAGGCAACGGTAACGCCTTGGCGGAGTGGAGCACCTGCGCAGAGCCTGCGGAGCACCCGCGCACAGCCTGCGAGCTCCGGCAGGGCCCCTGCGAGCACCGGCAGCCGCCCAGCCCAGCACGCACGGCTTTTCTGCCGCTGCCCAGGGAGGGTGGGCGGGCGGATGGGCAACGACCCGTTTGCATTGACCCCCGTCTGAAGGCTCCCGACATCGACACCCATAGAAGCCCGTGGCACCCTGAAGGCCAGCAAGGTGCTTCTCATCATGGGCCTCCACTGCAGGACCAGGACAGGCGATGCGCAGTCGAAACAGGACCACGAGAGCAGTGACCGAGCACGCGCCAAGGGATCGCAAAACAGCCGCCCGGCCGTCAGAGAGAACAGCTTGGGACGGCAACGATGGGGCGGGATCGGCACAGGGCGGGAGGCATCGAGCTGGAATCGGCGGTACGTCGCCGATAAAGTGGCGATCGTCCACTGATGGCGGACCTGCACGTTCCTGGGCAGGGGCCCCATCCCCTCCTCAGGTTTATCCCTCCCCCGACGTTGACTGGTCCAGGTGGTCGGGTCATAAATCCACTCTTGGGCGGCCGCTCGGGAAGATCCGAGAAGCCCCCGGAACGCCCTCGGCGAGGCGCAGCTGCTGGAGGACATCCCTTAGGCTGGACAACCTCCACGAACCGACGAATACGCTTGAAAGCCTCGAATTTCAAATGTCGAGCCTACCCTTAGGTCGGGCATGTCCCCCTACTGGCGGATCTTAGGCGAAGAACAAAACAGATTCAAATCATGCGTAAAAATAGCAAACAAATGCCCAAACCATCGCCCCCTGACTAGTTCTTGACTCTTTTCGAGTATTCCTCCTGTAGAGGGACGTGCCCGACTTCAGCCTAATTAATTATCCCCCGAGGCCCCGCTGGCTCTGCCCCTGGGGATGCCGCCGACGGGAAGGCCCCCCCGGGGGGGGGGGGGAAGGGGCCGCGAGGCCGCGGGGGCCGGCGGCCCGATGGTAGGAAGGCACCAACTATACACCAACACCGATCCTGGCCAGGATCACCCTGGGCCCAGGATCGGTGTATACGCCCTCCTGCCTTGTTGTTCCTTCGTTATGACAAAGCTGGGGT
Organism: Prorocentrum cordatum; assembly: GCA_963575745.1. Taxonomy (NCBI): domain Eukaryota; class Dinophyceae; order Prorocentrales; family Prorocentraceae; genus Prorocentrum; species Prorocentrum cordatum. Next base: position 187,934 of record CAUYUJ010013080.1, on the reverse strand, counting down.
TCGGGGCTCACGATTCGGCTACGAGCGTCCGCGGCGGGGGCGGGACCCTCCATGTTCTTCGGTCCCGAAGTCACGGTGCGGCCTTCAGCAACCGCGTGCCCCTTCATGATGGTGGTGCGATTGCAATCGCCCTCGCATGTTCTTAGGGGACTGTTTGGCGTTGGTGGGCTTCGGGCTGCGGGGCTTAGGGCGTGCGGATGCACGCTTGATTGAGGCTACCCTCCATGTTCTTCGGTTTCGATGTCAAGGTGCGGCCTCCAGCAACCGCGTGCCCCTTGATGATGGCGGCGCTCGAGGAATCGCCCTCGCATGTTCCTAGGAGAGAGTATGGCGGTTGTTGGGCTTCAGGTTTCGGAGAGTAGGGTGCGCGGCTGCAGGCATGAGGCTAGGGCGGGCGGGCGAACCCACGCGCAGCTTCCTGGGGGGGCCCCCCTCGTCGCCGCGGCCGGGCGCGGCGACAGAGGCTGGTGCCTTTTGACTCTGGGAAGGGTCCTGGGACCCGTTTGGGACGGATTCTGGGTCATGGGGCGCATGACGACGGCGACGACGCCGTCGCCGCCGCCGCCGTCGTCGTCGCCGCCGCCGCCGCCTTCGTCGTGGTGCGCTCCCCTTCCCCTCGAGCACCCAGGCTTTCTGGCCTTCGGGGGCCCCCCTCGTCGCCGCGGCTGGGGCGCGGCGACAAAAACTGGCTTGACTTCGGGAAGGGGCCCGGGAACCGCTTGGGACGGATTCTAGGTCGGGGGGCGCGCGACGACGGCGTCGGCGGCCGGGTCACCCGCGAGCGCGTTGGGGAGTCCTGTATTGTTCACAATGGAAAAGCCGACATGTAATCCCAAAAACTGAATTCAAAATTTTTGTGGCTCTTTAAGCAGGCCGACGGCGGCCGGGTCACCCGCGAGCGCGTTGGGGAGTCCTGTATTGTCCACAACAGAAAAGCCGACATGTAGTCCCAAAAACTGAATTCAAAATTTCTGTAGCTCTTTAAGGAGGCCGACGGCGGCCGGGTCACCCGCGAGCGCGTTGGGGAGTCATGTATTGTCCACAACAGAAAAGCCGACATGTAATCCCAAAAACTGAATTCAAAATTTCTGGGACGGAACAGCGCAGCTGTGGAGGTCACAGTCGCCAACCGACCTCGGAGGCGGTGGGCCGAATAAAAGGAACGACGTGTGAAGCACGATTGAGCATAGCAGAGCACAGCATTGAGTGTGTAAAACACACATTGCAAGAGAGCCTCTCAAGGACCCCTCTTTGGTAACCTCTCGGGCCTATTTACGCCGGCCCCGCGCGGCCGGGAACCGAAATCTGCTGGGGTAGAATTGTATGGTACGTCGGCCCCGCTCGGCCGGGAACCGAAATCTGCTGGGGTAGATTTTCGTAAGGGCTCTGCTCACAAGTTCGTCAGAACAGGGATGGGGCCGTATCCATGGCCGTTTAAGCTCAAGTGTGGAAGGCTACCTCGTTGCCTTCTTCACCTCCCTCCCACCCCTGCTATAGGCAGGACGTCCACGGGACGGATTTTCCCCACTCCACCCTAACCCTGCTCTACGCAATCCGCCCAAGGGACGGCTCTCCGCGCTGAAAGGCTAGCATTGCTTTCGCGAGTTTGCACGGCGGGGGCGAGCGGGAGAGGCCCCGCCCAGAGGGCAGACAGCCTCTCGACCACAGCTAATCAGCAGCATCGCGCAAAAGAAAAATTGGAGCGTCGTCACATCCACATGCACTTTGGGGTCGGGCGGCCGGGCTAGGTCGGGATAGATTGCGTGGCTCTTTAAGCAGGCCGACGGCGGCCGGGTCACCCGCGAGCGCGTTGGGGAGTCCTGTGTTGTCCACAACAGAAAAGCCGACATGTAATCCCAAAAACTGAATTCAAAATGTCTGCGTCTCTTTAAGGAGGCCGACGGTGGCCGGGTCACCCGCGAGCGCGTTGGGGAGCCATGTATTGTCCACAGTAGAAAAGCCGACATGTAATCCCACAAACTAAATTCAAAATTTCTGTGGCTCTTTAAGAAGGCCGACGGTGGCCGGGTCACCCGCGAGCGCGTTGGGGAGCCATGTATTGTCCACAACAGAAAAGCCGACATGTAATCCCACAAACTAAATTCAAAATTCCTGTGGCTCTTTAAGAAGGCCGACGGCGGCCGGGTCACCCGCGAAAGCGCTGGGGAGTCCTGTATTGTCCACAGTAGAAAAGTCGACATACAATCCCAAAAACTGAATTCAAAAATTCCGTGGCTCTTTAAGGAGGCCGACGGCGGCCGGGTCACCCGCGAGCGCGTTGGGGAGTCCTGTATTGTCCACATTAGAACCGTCGACATGTAAGTCCAAAAACTGAAATCAAAAATTCTGCGTCTCTTTAAGGAGGCCGACGGCGGCCGGGTCACCCGCGAGCGCGTTGGGGAGTCCTCTATGGTCCACAATAGAAAAGTCGACGTGCAATTCCAAAAACTGAATTCAAACTTTCTGTGCCTCTTTAAGGAGGCCGGCGGCGGCCTGGTCACCCGCGAAAGCGTTGGGGAATCCTGCATTGTCCACAATAGAAAAGTCGGAGCACTTTTCCGACGCGTCCGTAATCATTTTGGCTCAAGCGCGGCGCAATGCCCAAGCGCAAGCGCGCGCCCGATGTGCGCGTGCGCAACCGAGAGCGCACGCGTGACCGGGGCTACGGCCGCGGTGGCCGACCCGATGCTGGCGCGCAGGCCGCCACGCTGAGGGCCGCCGCAACCGTGGCCCCGCGCGCCCGCGCCGCCCGCGCTCAACGCGCACGCCCGCCCGCGCCGCCCGCGCTCGATGGCCGCGCCCGCGAGCGCCAGGCCAGGGCCGAGCGCGCGGCAGAGGCCGCTCGCGCGGCAGAGGCCGAGCGCAAGGCCAAAGCCGAGCGCGTGGCGGAGGCCGCGCGCGCGGCAGAGGCCGAGCGCAAGGCCAAAGCCGAGCGCGTGGCGGAGGCCGCGCTCGCGGCAGAGGCCAAGCGCAAGGCGTCGGCCAAGCGCGCGGCGGAGGCCGCGTGCTATGTCCGCGAGACGAGGCCGCGAGGCCTCGGGCCAGGCCAGATCCTATCCAGTGGCGCTGCCGCGCGATTCCGCCACCGCCCTCCACGGAAGGGGTCCACCCGCAACCTCGTATTTGGGCACATTTTCTGTTTGGAAGGCCGAAAACGCAGGGACCTGGTCACAGAAATGAGGCTGAGGTTTTGGCTGCGGCCATGCAACGCTTAGGCTGCGGCTTGGGCCAGTGTGAGGCTGAGGCTTGGGCTGTGGCTCAGGCTGTGCTTATTATATCTGGGCGCAAGCTGATGCCAGAGCTGTGGTTTTTGGCTGAGCTGGGCTGGCGTTGGGGCTTAGGCAGGGGCTGGGGCCTATCCGCTCAAGCCAGTCTTTGGGTGACGCTTGGGCGTGGCTGCGGCTTGGGCTCAAGCTGAAGCTAAAGCTACAGCTTAGGCTGGGCTTCGGATGGGCTTCGGCTAGGCTGAGGCTCAGGCTGGACTGACCGAGGCTGCGGCTTAGACATAGGCTGACGCTTGGGCTAGACTTCTGATTGCGCTAAGCGTAGGCTGAGGCTCAGGCTGAGGCTGATGCTTCGGCTTGGATTATGTACAGGCTGGGTCTCAGGCTGGGATGAGGTTTAGACTGAAGCTTGGGCGCGAGCTGAGGCTGAGGCCTGGGCTAGGCCAGATTGTGGCTCAAGCATTGGCTCGGGCTTGGGCTGTGCTCATTCGCGGGTTCGGCTTAGCTGAGGGCCAGGTTAGGCTGGGGCCTAGGCTTAGATTGAGGCCGAGGCTCAGGCTGAGACTTAGGCTGAGACCAAGGCTAGGCTGATGCCGAGGCCGAGGCTTAGCCCAGGCTGAAGCTGAGACTGGGGCTGAGGCTGGGGCTCAGGCTGAGGCTGAGGCTGACGCTATGCTTAGGGTGATGCTTAGGCCCGGCTGAGCTGAGGCTGCTGCCTAGGCTGAGGCTGAGGCTGCGGCAAGCCTAAGGATCAGGCCTGTGCTGATGTTTCGGCAAGGATGGTGCGTAGGCTTAGGCTGAGGCTGACGCTGGGGTTCAAGCTCGGCTGCAGAGGAAGGAGGTGGGGGCTGATGCTTCGGATTGCATCTGTGTTTGTAAAATGTGGGTTTGGCGGGGCGCAATCGCGGGCCGTTAGCTCACTGGCCCGCGTTGTAGCCATAGGGAATACCATGATATAGGGAAGCCCATAAGACGCACGTGGGTGTGCGTGCGTGCCATGGGCACGCCGCGGGCACAAACATGCGGGGGCCACGGGTAGGCCATGCGTGCGCCATGGGTAGCCAGGCAGGGCGCCCCTTGCGCATCCGTGCCGCCGCGCCGCGCACAGCGTCGCACGCCTGGGGGCGCCACCTGAGGATGCGGACCAGGCAGGGCGCCCTTGCTCAACCTTTCCGCCGCGCTGCGCACAGCATGGCGCACCTGGGGGCGCCGCCTAGGGATGCGGACCAGGCAGGGCGCCCTTGCGCATCCGTACCGCCGCACTGTGCGCGGCGTGGCGCAGCTGGGGGCGCCGCCTGAGCACGCGGGCCAGGCGGGGCGCCCTTGCGCAACCTTGCCGCCGCAGTCTGTAGCGCGTCGCGCACCTTGGGGGCGCCGCTAAGGATGCGGGCCAGGCAGGCCGCCCTTGCGCATCCTTGCCGCCGAATTGTGCGCGGCGTGGCGCAGCTGGGGGCGCCGCCTGGGCATGCGGGACAGGCATGCGTCCTGAGAGTTTCTCAGGAACCCTCGGGGTCTCTCTCAGGAGTCCTCAGAAGTCTTGAAGGTGTCTCAGGATCCCTGGGGAGTCCAGAATCCTGAGGGTGTCTTAGGATTCCTTTGGAGTCTGGATTAGGCTGGCGCTTAGGCTGAGGCTTTGATTATGCCGAGGCTTAAGCATATGTGGGCTGAGGCTCAAGCAGAGGCTTGGGCAGGCGCTGGGCCTCGGCATGGGCATCGCTTAGGCCGGGTTGAGGCTATGCTTTGGCAGGGCGGAGACTGGCGTTTAGGCTGGGCTGGGGCTTGGGCTCAGGCTGCGGCTCATGCCAGGCTGGTGCTGGGGCTCGGGCTAGGCTGAGGCTGAGGCTTGGACTGAGGCCAGGCAACGCTTAGGCTGCGGCTGGGGCCAGTCTGAGGCTGAGGCTCGGGCTATGCCTCAGCCTGTGCTGGTTAGTCTGGACTTCAGGTGATGCCCAGGCTGTGGCTTAGGCTGAGCAGGGCTGACGTCGAGGCTTATGCTGAGGCTGTGGCCTATACTTGGGATGGGCTCAAGCCAGTCTTTGGGTGACGCTTGGGCTGGACTGCGGCTTGGGTTCAAGCTGAAAGCTAAAGCTACAGCTTAGGCTGGGCTTCGGTTAGGCTGAGGCTCAGGCAGGGCTGACCGAGGCTGCGGCTTAGACTTAGGCTGAGGCTAGCGCTAGACCTCTAATTCCTCGATGCGTAGGCTGAGGCTCAGGCTGAGGCTTGATGCCGACGCTTTGGCTAAGGCTGGTGCCAAGGCCGATGCTGAGGCTAGGCTGAGGCTGAGGCTTAGGTTGTGCCGAGGCGGAGGCTAGGGCTTAGGCCGAGGCTGACGCCAGGCATAGGGTGATGCTGACGCCCGGCCAAGGCGAGGCTGCTGCATAGGCTGAGGCTGAGGCGTGGGCTAAGCTAAGGATAAGGCCGATGCTGATGTTCAGGCAAGGCTGGATCATCGGCTTAGGTTGACGCGGACGCTGGGGCTTAAGCTCAAGCGTGGCTAATGATTGGCTTAGCCTCAGGCCGAGGCCGAGGCCGAGGCTGTGGGCGTGAACGTTGCTAGACTTAGGCTGGGGCATGCTAGGCTGGTTTGAAGCCCAGGCTTACGTTTAGATTTAGGCGAGTTGAGGCCCAAGCTAAGATTAGGCTGGCGCTTAGGCCGCGGCTTGGGTCATGCCGAAGCTTAGGCTTACGTATTTGGGCTGAGGCTCGAGCAGAGGCGTGGGCAGTGTCTGGGACCTTGGCTTGGGCACCGCTTAGGCTTGGCCGAGGCTATGCTTCGGCTGGGCTGAGGCTGATGTTTAGGCTGGGACTTGGCTTAGGGCTACGGCCGCGGCTCATGCCAGGCTGGTGCTGGGGCTCGGGCTAGGCTGAGGCTGAGGCTTGGGCTGAGGCCAGGCAACGCTTAGGCTGCGGCTGGGGCCAGTCTGAGCCATCAGCCTGTGCTTATTAGCCTGGGCTTAGGTTGATGCCCAGGCTTGGGCTTAGGCTGAGCAGGGCTGGCGTTGAAGCTTATGCTGAGGCTGTTGCCTATACTTGGGACGGGCTCAAACCAGTCTTTGGGCGACGCTTGGGCTGGGCTGAGGCTTGGGTTCAGGCTGGAGCTAAAGCTATGTACAGCTTAGGCTGGACTTCGGCTGGGCTTCGGCCAGGCTGAGGCTCAGGCTGGGCTGACCAAGGCTGCGGCTTAGACACAGGCCGTGGCTTGGGCTAGACTTCTTATTGCGCTAAGCGGAGGCTGGGGCTCGGGCTGAGGCCGATTTGGCTGGGGTGATGTATAGGATGGGTCTCAGGCTGGGATGAGGCTCAGCGCGAGGCTTCGGCGCGAGCTGAGGCTGAGGCCTGGGCTGGGCCAGATTGTGGCTCAAGGATCTGCTGGAGCTTAGGCTGTGCTCGTTCGCGGGTTCGGCTTAGCTGAGGCTGCGCGTCCACGGTGCGGGCGGGTCCCTCCGCATTCTTCGGTCACCATGTCTGGGTGCTGCTTTCACAAACCACGCGCTCGTCGATGATGGCGGCGTGGAGACTTGCGCCCTCGCCTGTCCTTGGGGGACATCCGCCTGGAGGCGGGGGGCCGAGGGTTGCAGGGGCAGGGCGCGCGGCCGCGGCCTGGCGCCCCGGGCGGTCGTGCGAGGTCGCGCGCGGCTTCCTGGCGCAGGGGCTTGGGCGGGATCCTGGGCTCATGCATGAATGCCAAGGCGTGCGACGTAGCGCTGGGGCCCACTGCTAAGGCCCGACGGAGTGGGTCGCAGGCCTCGCGCGCCCGCGGCGCGGGCAGGGCCCTCCATGTTCTTGGGTCTCGAATGTTCTTCGGTATCGGTGTCAAGGCGCTGGCTCAAGCAACCGCGCGCTCGTGGGCCATGGCGGCGCGGAGACGCACACCCTCGCATGTTCTTGTTTTTCGGGGACAGCGGCCTGGAGCTGCTGGGCCTCAGGTGGCGGGGCCAGGCCGCACGGCCGCGGCCTTGAGTCTGGGGCTGGCAGGCCAGGTCGCGCGCGGCTCGCTGGGGCATGAGGTCGAGGGCGAGAGCTTGGGCGGGTGCGCGCATGAGTGCCAGGGCGTGCGACGCGGCGCTGAGGCCCACTGCTAAGGCTCAGAGTCCGAGGCCGCAGGCCTGGCGCGTCCGCGGCGTGGGCAGGACCCTCCATGTTCTTCGGTCTCGGTGTCAATGTGTCGCCTCCAGCAGCCGCGCGCTCGTGGATGACGGCGGCGCGGAGACGCACACCCTCGCATGTTCTTGTTCTGGAGCTGGGCCTAGGGTGGCGGGGGCCAGGCCGCGCGGCCGCGGCCTTGAGTCTGGGGCGAGCAGGCGAGGTCGCGCGAGGCTCCCTGGGGCGCCGCGGGGTTGGGGCGAGAGCTCGCGCGCGTGCATGAGTGCCAGGGCGTGAGACGTGGCGCTGAGGCCCACTGCTAGAACCCGACTAAGCTGGCCGCGGGCCTCGCGCGTCCGCGGCGCGGGCAAGACCCTCCATGTTCTTCGGTCTCGATGTCAACGTGCTGCCTCCAGCAGCCGCGCGCTCGTGGATGACGACGGACGCGCGGAGGCAGATCCAGGGCACAGGAACACAGCGTGGGTCTCGGGGGGCGGGGGGGGAGGGGGTCAAGGCTTCGGGGTTGCGTGGTCCAGGCTGTGCAGCCGAAGGCTTTAGGCTGGGGGCTGAACCAGATGCGTACTTACGCACGTTGGCTCGGAAGTGAAGGTCGGGGACACCTCGGAAGGGCATCCTCGACGTCCTTATGGTTTGGGGTACTTTGGCCCGCGGAGGGTCTCATGTTCTTGCTCGATGTTTTTGTGTCCTTGTTCCGGCCGTATGGTGGGGGGAAGTCACGCCTTCCATCGTAGAATCATCGACACCCATAGAAGCCCGTGGCACCCTGGAGGCCCGCAGGGTGCTTCTCGGCATGGGCCTCCACTGCAGGACCAGGACAGGCGATGCGCAGTCGAAACAGGACCACGAGAGCAGTGACAGAGCACGCGGGCCCCTTGGCCGAGGGCCCCAGGCCCCCCTGCGGAGATACTCGAGAGATGCGAGACCATTCCAGGGCGAAGTGGTGGGCCCATTTTCCACCACCGCTGCCATCAGTAGCACGGAGAAGAGGGGAGGATGAGGAGGTCCTCCTTCTCCTCCTCCTCGTCCTCCTCGTCCTCCTCGTCCCTCTTCTGTCTATGGTAATGGTGGTGGAAAATGGGCCCATCACGGAGGCCCAACTGCGAAGAACATCAGCGCACCCCTCCAAGGCTAAAATTGTTCTTACGGAACCACGGGCCTTGAGAGGCCAGGCCGGCACTTTTCGAGAGGGGCGCGGGCAAAAAACGGTCGAGAATGGGCCGAAAGGGAAAAATGCAAAGGTAACCTTGGAACATCGCTCATGCTTACTATCCGTGTTGACTGCAGGGGAAAAGGAAAAACGTAAGCGTAAACTGTCGGAGGTCTGCTGAGACCTCTTGGATCGGCGCCTGAGGCGCCGCCAGGGGCTCTGGCGCCGATCCAACAGACACACGTGGAGCTTCGAAAGTTCATGTTTGTGTGATGGTTCCTGCCGTAGAGACGCGGGGCAGCTTCGCCCCACTCAGCCGCAGTCCCACGTGTTCCCCCCCACTTGATCACGACGAGCGCCGCGGTCCTCTCCCGCTGCCCTCCTCGAGGACGATATAATGACAAAAACATGCACTGTCCGAGGTCCGCGCGGATTTCTTGGATCGGTGCTGGACCCCCCTCCCTGGCGCGCGGAGCGCGCCAGGAGCGGCGCCGGAGGCACCTCCAGGGGGCTCCAGCGCCGATCCAAGAGATTCCCGGGCACCGCCTAAGTTGATACTTACATCATCGTGTGTTCCTCAACGTCAGGGCGGGGCTCTGTCGCAAGCGCCGAGGGAGCGTTTCTCGTTGGCTCGAGCGCGTCCAGGCGTCTGACAGAGGCTTTCGATTGCTTTGAGCAGCGCCGCGCGCGCGGCATCCCTCCGCCCTCGCGCCAGCCACAAATGGGAGCACGAGGGAACTGGGGCGATAGGTGATGGCCAGGAGCGGAATGGGTGAGGAGCAGTCACATCCCTACTCCCCCTCCGTTGTCTCACCGCCCTCTGTAATCCCAACCATCCCGGGTTGGGTATTCGTTTTGAATAGAGCACTGCGGTCTTCAGTCCTCCTCCTCCTCCTCCTCCCGCCTCCCGTCTCCCGCTTCCGTCTTGTCTCCTCTTGCCTTGCGCGTACCTCGTGTGTGTGTGTCCCTCGTGAAAATATGTGTGTGTGTGTGTTTGTGTGTGTGCGTGCGTGCGTGCGTGCGTGCATGCGTGCGTGCGTGTGTGTGTGTGTGTGTGTGCGTGTGTCCCAACAATCCTTGGTTGGGTATTCGTTTTGAATAGAGGACTGCGGTCTCCAATTCTCCTCCCACCTCCCGCCTCCCGTCCCGCTCCCCTCGTGTCTCCTCCTGCGTTGTGCGGACCTCGCCATCCCTGGGGGGCTGCGATCTGCGACACTGTCGCCGCTTTCCAGGGCTGCTGGTGGATCCAGCGGGGTGAGGCTCCGCGGGGATCTGAGGTAGACTTTGCCGTCCCTGGGAGGCTGCGACCTGCGAAACTGTCGCCACTTTCGAGGGCTGCTGGTGGGTCCAGCGGAGTGAGGCACTGCGGGGATCTGAGGTAGACCTCGCCGTCCCTGGGGGGCTGCGATCTGCGAAACTGTCGCCACTTTCGTGGGCTGCTGGTGGGTCCTGCGGAGAGAGGCACCGCGGGGATCTGAGGTAGGCCTCGCCGTCCCTGGGCGTCTGCGATCTGCGACACGGTAGCCACTTTCGAGGGCTGCTGGTGGGTCAAGCGGAGTGAGGCACTGCGGGGATCTGAGGTAGACCTCGCCGTCCCTGGGGCAAACTGTCGCCACTTTCGAAGGCTGCTGGTGGGTCCAGCGGAGTGAGGCACCGCGGGGATCTGGGGTAGACCTCGCCGTCCCTGGGGGGCTGCGATCTGCGACGCTGTCGCCACGTTCGAGGGCTGCTGGTGGGTCCAGCGGGGTGAGGCACCGCGGGGACCTGAGCGAGGCCTCGCCGTCCATGGGGGGCTGCGACCTGCGAAAATTTCGTCACTTTCCAGGGCTGCTGGTGGGTCCAGCGGGGTGAGGCACCGCGGGGATCTGAGGTAGGCCTCGCCGTCCCTGGGGGGCTGCGATCTGCGACACCGTCGCCACTTTCGAGGGCTGCTGGAATGAGGCACCGCGGGGGCCTGAAGTAGACCCCGCCGTCCCTGGGGGGCTGCGATCTGCGACACCGTCGCCGCTTTCGAAGGCTGCTGGTGGGTCCAGCGGAGTGGGGCACCGCGGGGATCTGAGGTAGACCTCGCCGTCCCTGGGAGGCTGCGACGGGAGCCTTTTTCTTACTGTCGTGGGCCTCGCGTGGAGGGCCCTGGGAGGCCACAGAAGGCGAAACACCTCAGGACCCGTTCCACTTCGGGCCCGCTTCCCCAATGGGGATTCATGGCAACATGGTCTCCTCGGCTCCGTCGCACCCCTCAGCCAGCGGCTAGCCGCCGCCGAAGGCCGCCGTGCGCTCCCCGCCCGAACGGACACCTCGGCATCGCTCGGACGTCCATTCCCTGTGCTTTCTTCGGTTTCGTGCGTGGTTTTTTCGCCAGATGATCAATGATGCTCTTCGATGGTCCCCACCGAGGGAAAAATGCACACGTCCGAGCGATGCCAAGACACTTGGCAGGCGGCGCGGGACCTCTCGTGCTCGCCGCCCTGCGCGAAACACTCGACCAGGGCCCCGTCCGCGCCCCACTGCGACACCCACACCTCGGGGCGGCGCGCCACGCGGCGCTGCCCGTTGCCGTGCCCCTCCCTCGCCCTGCCCTCACCGTCGTCCTCCCCGTCCTGCCCATCATCGTCCCCCTCCCCTCCCCCTCTCCTCTTCCTTAGAGGCCTCCTGGATGGGGTCGGAGTAGATGGGGTCGGAAGACCGCGCCGCATCGCCGATACATCGGCGATGCATCGGCGATGCATCGGCGATGCATCGCCGATGCACCGGAGATGAGGCGTCGACGTCGGCGATGTATCGGCGACGCCGGCGTGGAGAAAATCGGGCTCCGCATCGAGCAGCATCGTCGATGCATCGGCGATGCGGCGCGATCCTCCGACCCCATCTGCACCGACCCCATCCAGGAAACCCAGATTCCTCCACCTCTTTTTTTCACCCGGTCTCCCCATGCATAAATTAACCAATGCCTCCCGGTCGCACCTCCAAACGTGTCAGTAGGGCGGGCCGGGCGTCTCGCCTGAGACGCCCTCACCAATCATGATCCTGAAGCTTGAACGGTTCAACAACTTCAGGAAACGAGGGCGGGTCATGCGGGTCATGCTCAACATGTTGCTCTCTAGCCTTAGCGCCGCGCGCATTGGAGTTCCGAGCCTGCAGCAGCTCCAAGCATGGAGGGCGAGTGGTGCTCAGAGCGTGGCTCTCGCCTCAGGAAGGGCCCCTTGGCACCCCTCCGCGCCAGGGCCCCGCGCAACCCGACTGCCCGGCGGGGGCCCGCCCCGCCCGCTTGCCCGAAACCGGCCCTTCGAGGGAAGGTCCGCCCGCCCGACAGGGGCCCGTCCGCGCCCGCCCATCGGGCCCGATCCCCGCCCGCCGGGGCCTGCCCGTCCGCCCCGCCCGCGGGGAACCACTGGCCCGACGCCCGAGCCGCCCGCGCGAGCCGCGGCCCCGCACGACCGGGGGCCCCGCGCTCGAGCGTCCAAGCCCGTGCGCCCCGGCCCGCCCGCCGGGGTCCACCCGCCCGGGCCGCGCGGCGCCCGCCCGTCCGACCCGCCCGTCCCGTCAGGGCCCGCGCCGCGCGCATAGGCCCGGCAGAGGGCCCCGAAGAATACATGGCTGGGGGGGGGCGGGCCGCCCGCAAAATGCAGCGCAAACGAGAGATGAACGCCAGCAGCAAGTGCCCAGTACCCCCAAGGAGGGTTTTTAAACCGATGGCGGTTTCCAAGGTCGATCGCGTGCCCGTCCAGTGCGGGCTGGCATGGCATGTTCGAACATGATGACATGATGTTTGCCCATGAGATACTTACACGTAAGCTTGTGTGTCGCATGCCTAACAGGAAGCTAACGCTAAGGTGTCGTCTTTCTCGCACCTGGTCGACGAGTAAACTGTCGGGTCGGCACTGTGAGAGGCTCCACCGCTATGCTGTGAACTCGGAAGCAACTGTAAGAGGAAGCGGGGAAGGGCGCGGAAGCGGGGGGGCATGTCGTGATGGTTCCCCCGGGGATGATATCGAGAGGTACGCGGCGCACGTCTCAAAAGAAAAATCGCGACGTCGGATGTCTGGGGAGGGCGGAAGGCAGGGCGCGCATGACGGATGCTGAGGCGGCAGAAACGACGACGGCGGGGACGGGGAGGCGGAGGCAGAGGCGCAGCAGCGGGAGGCGGGAGGCGGGAGGAGGGAAGAGGAGCCAGGCGGGAAGCGGGGAAGAGGGAGGCGGGAGAAGGAATGAGAGAGGTTGTGATTGGAGCCCCTGTGCTACGAAACGTCTCAGGCAGAACGGGCCAGACCATCTCGCACGCAACATCTTCGAGCTTCGCATTGTGAGGATGGCTCAAGCGAAACGGGCCGGACCACCTCGCGAGCGACATCTTGGAGCTCAGTAGTGGAAAGATGTCTCAAACGAAACGGGCCGGACAACCTCTCGCACACGTTCTGACAAATCCACGTCACACTCGCCTCCCGTCAGGTCCTCTCCTGCAACTCCCTTCCTCCTCCTCCTCCTTCTCCTCCTCCTCCTCCTCCTCCTCCACCTCCTCCTCTTCATCCCGAACGGCATCTCCGAGCCCAAAGTTGCGAGGATGTCTCCAGCGTAACGGGCTGGACCACCTCGCGCGCGGCATCTCGGACCCTTGAATTGCGACGATGTCTCGGGCGAAACGTGCAGCGAGGAAGTCTTAGGCGAAACGGGCCGGACCACCTCGAGCGCGGCGTCTCAGAGCTCCGAGTTGCGGGGGCCTCCTGGGGCCTCCTGGGGCCTCCTGGGGACCTCCTGGGGCTTCCTCCTGGGCCTCCTGTGGCCTCCTGGACTCCACCTGGGGCTTCCTGAAGCCTCTTGGGGCTCCCAGGGGGGGATATCGAACATGTGGCCGCTTGGGCCCCTCAAGATGGGGGAAAAACACAAAAGATCAACGAATCGACACCAGATGTGGATTAAGTTGACACGTTCTGGTAGGGGGCCTCCTGGGGCCTCCTGGGAGCCTCCTGGGAATCTCCTGGGGACCCCTGGGGCCTGTCCTGGGCGTCCTGCGGCCTCCTGGAGCTCTCTGGCGCCGCCTGGGGCTACCAGGGTCCCAAGGAGGATATGTAACATGTGGTCTTCTGGGCCCCCAGGCTGGACCACCACTCTTGCGCGGGATCTGGGAGCTCAGAGATGCGAGAATGTCTTGTGCGAAACAAGACCACCTCTTGCACGGCATCTCAGGCGAGACGGGCTGGACCACCTCGCGCAGGGCATCTCCGAGGTCAGAGTTGCGAGGATGTTTCAAGCGAAACGGGCTGGACCACGTCGCGCGCGGTATCTCCGAGGTCAGAGTTGCGAGGATGTCTCAGGCGAAATGGGCTGGACCACCACTTGCGCGGCAGCTCAGAGCTCAGAGTTTCGAGGATGTCTCAGGCGAAATTGGCCAGACCACCTCGCGCGCGGCATCTCAGAGCTCGGAGTTTGGAAGACGTCTCAAACGAAACGGGCCGGACCACCTCTCGAGCGGCATCTCGGAATGATGAAGTGCGAAGATGTCTCAAGTGAAACGAGCCGGACCACCTCTTGGGCGGCAACTCGGGGCTCAGGGTTTGGAGGATGTCTCACGCGAAACGGGCCACACCACCTCTCGCGCGGCATCAGAGAGCGCAGAGTTGCGAGGATGTCTCAGGCAAAACGGGCTGGACCACCTCGCGCACGGCATATCGAGGCTCAGAGTTTGCAGGATGTCTGAGGCGAAACGGGACGGACCACCTCTTGCGCGGCATCTCGGAGCCTAGAGTTTCGAGGGTGTCTCAAGCGAAATGGGCTGGACCACCTCTTGCGCGGCATCTCGGAGCCTAGAGTTTCGAGGGTGTCTCAAGCGAAATGGGCTGGACCACCTCTTGCGCGGTATCTCAGAACTCAGAGTTGCGAGGGTGTCTCAGGCGAAATGGGCCGGACCACCTCGCGCACGGCATCTAGGAGCTCAGAGTTTCGAGGATTTCTCAGGCGAAACGGGCCAGACCACCTCTTGCGCGGCATCTGGGAACTCAAATATTGTAGGATGTCTCACACGAAACGCCCAATCCCGGACAACTCAGAAACCAGAGTTGCGAGGACGTCTCTGCTTTAAGTTCCCTCGGCTGGAGTTAGCTTCTAGCACAACAGCACCCCGTTCAGCAAGCTGTTTGGGGGAAAACAGCTACACGGGTTGAGGCCGCTTCATTTTCTGACAGGGACTCTCGTTGAACACGTTCTTATCCTTATGGCCGTATAGAACATGTTGTTCTCACAGCTGAAAGGCCTGGATGACAGGCCCCTGGGAGGCTGTTGTTGCAATGGGGCGCTTCCAGAAACGCTTGGGACGGGAGAGTGTTGCAGCATGTTTGATGTGCCCTAGGTTTACCATGGTCCTCCTCTTCAACAGTCATACTCGTCCTCCCTCTCCTCCTTCATCGTCCTCCTCCTACTCCATGTGTCCGCGTCTATCTCCGTATCCAGCTCCGTCTCCTCCTCCCTCCTCATCCTCTCCTCCTCCTCCAGCTTCTCAGGCTTTCCCCTTCTGCTCGTCCCGATCATCTCTCCGCCTCCTCCTTCTCCTCCTCCTCCTATTCAATATCCTCCTCCTCCGCCAAGCAAAACAACAAAAAGACGGCGTCAATGTCATTCCAAAAAAGCCCCCGAGGCATCTGGGACGAGCCCGACCCCGCAGACCAAAAGGCAAGCCGTGAAGCTTTCGACGGAGGGCCGCCGCTGCCTGGGCGGGGTGGGCTATCGGGC
Source organism: Prorocentrum cordatum (assembly GCA_963575745.1). NCBI lineage: Eukaryota > Dinophyceae > Prorocentrales > Prorocentraceae > Prorocentrum > Prorocentrum cordatum. Next base: position 172,736 of record CAUYUJ010013080.1, on the reverse strand, counting down.
CCTTATCGGCGATCAATGGGCAAACTGGTGTCGATGCATCCCCCCAAGAGCCTATCCTCTGGGGCCCTGGGGCACAAAAGGACATAATTAGTGGTACTATGTGTTTCTCTTGACCACACCGTCCGAACCGAACATCTAGCACACTTTCATGTAATACACATCGCTTCCCGAGCGGAATGAGAAAGCACCCGCCACGGAGCTTACACTTCAAGATTTCCCGGCGCGCGCGTCGACCCTGGGGGGCGACGCACGCATAGGATCCGTGTGCCGGCGTGATGCCGCACATCCCCCCCGCGCAAAACGCTGCCCCGCTCAATTAGTCCTCCCCCCGTTCGGGGATCTCCTGACCCGGGTCAATCCAGACCCGGGTCAGCAGGAAACCAAACAACTGCAATGCAGAAAACAAAAACTGCAACGCAGGTCTTCGCAAACCCGGGTCAGCCAATACGCGCGGCCGCCTCGCGGCCACGAGCGGCTCGCGAACCCGGGTCAGCCAGAGGGGTTCTTCGCAGGATCCTGCAGGATCCGGTGCCCTGGCTGACCCGTCTCGAGGGGAGGTCCCCAAGGAGAGCCCCACGAGGCAAAAATCGTTCATTCCTGTTGGAAAGCGTTTGATGCTCCTATGTCCTTTCTTTTCGTTTGCACAGTTTCCAAGACGGCTGTACAGGCTCCCAAGGTCGTCCGCAGACGCCCCCAGGAGAGCCCCAAAACGGTCCGAGACTGCCCCGGGACGGCTCCAGAGGCGCCCAAGGCGGCCTAAGGGGCACCCAAGACAGCCCCAAGAGCGTCCAACAATGGCTCGAGGCCCTCCTCCTCCTCCTCCCCCTCCTCCCCCTCCTCCTCCTCCTCCTCCCCCTCCTCCTCCTCCTCCTCCCCTCGACCCCCGTCTCGAGGCCCCCGACCCTCCGACGCCCTGCAGCTCCCGGGCCATGCCACGTGGCCCCCGGCGGCCACTCGCGGCGGTGCGGGCGCGGCCGCCGAGGCGCGCACGGCAGGGCGCGGCCGCCGGAGGGCACCCCCGAGGCTGGAGAGGCCGCCGCGAGCCAGCGAGGACGCCCGAAGGCCTCGAGCCTCGAACCCGCAGCGTCCCTGCGGCCCCTGGCGTGAGGTCGGGCGTGCCCGGGGGTATAGGAATTCTCCGCTTCCTCCTCCTCCTCCTGCTCCTCCTCCTCCTGCTCCTCCTCCTCCTCATTCTCCTCCTCCTCCCCTCTCTCCCTCCTCCTCCCCCTTCTCCTCCTCCTCCTCCTCCTGCTCCTCCTCCTCCTCCTCCTCCTCCTCCCCCCTGCAGGCGGATGTTGGTCGACACATCAGCACTCGTCAAACCAAGAATCGACGAAGCACCAAAACAATAGTCATAACATCGTCCCCTGTGAATGTTTGATTGCTTTTTTGAATGCTTCTCCTGTAGAGGGGCAGGCCTGACTTAACCGAAGCATCCCTTAGGTCCCTGGCGTTGGGTCGGGCGTGCCCCCCCCCCTACAGGCGGATGTTGGTCGAAACATCAGCACTCGTCAAACCAAGAATCGACAAAGCACCAAAACATAGTCAAAACATCGTCCCCTTGTAATGTTAGATTGTTTTTAAATGTTCCTCCTGTAAAAAATAGTCAATCAAATTGTCCCCTTTGAATGTTTGATTGCTTTTGAAATGTTCCTCCTGTACAGGGACAGGCCCGACTTAACCGAAGCGTCCCTGAGGCCCCTGGCGTTAGGTCGGGCATCCCCCCAGCACTGGTCAAACAAAGAATCAACTAAGCACCAAAACAATAGTCAAAACATCGTCCCCTTGTTTTTGGATATCCCTCCTGTAGAGGGCCAGGCCGACTCAACCGAGGCGTCCCTGAGGCCCCTGGCGTGAGGTCGGGCGTGCCCCCCTACAGGCGGATGTTGGTGAAAAAAAACAGCACTGGTCAAACAAGGAATCAACAAAGCACCAAAACAACAGTCAAAACATCGTCCCCTTGTTTTTGGATATCCCTCCTGTAGATAGAGGGCCAGGCCCGACTCAACCGCAGCGTCCCCGAGGCCCCCGTGGGTGGGAGGCCGGGGGCGCCTCCCAGCGGCCGCCGGCGTCGGCGGCCCAGCAGCGGGCGCCGTCGCCCTGCGCGGCGCGTGGAGGGGCCCGGGGCGCGACTCGCGGCCTCTCGCCGGGAGCGGCCACGAGGGGGGGGGGTCCACGAGGGGGGTCCACGAGGGGGGTCCACGAGGGGGGGGGTCCACAAGGGGGGGGGGGTCCACGAGGGGGGGGGGGGTCCACGAGGGGGGGGTGTCCAAGAGGAGGGGGGGGGTGCACATCATGACCCGCGGCACGTGCGCGGCCCAGCGGGGGGGGGCCAGGGACGTAAGGAAATGAGAAGGGGCGCCAGGAAGTCTGAGGAAGAACCAGGGCCCGCGCCAGGAAATCCCCCCCCCCCCTAGTCATCACCCCCCTCTTTTCCGCTCCCGATCTCGGCCCTGCCGTGTCGTCGCCCTGCCTGCTCCTCCCGGTCATCGCCCCCCCCTCTTTGCCGCCCCTGCCCTTCAGTCGGGTCTGTCCCTCTACAGGGGGAAGATTCAAAAAAACTTAAAAAATTGTCTGGGGACTTTTTTCTGACAATTGTTAAGCATCTTCGAATACGTTTGGAGTACTTTTTATGTTTCGTCTGAAGTCCGCCTGTAGGGGGTCACGCCCGACCTAGGCCTACCCCTACTTGGATCACCGCTGGAGTTGCTGCGAGGACAAGGAGGTTTCTGAGTTGATGCCGAAGTGGGTTACATCTGGCCAAACCTAGCTTATGAGTGGGTTGCAGGTGTCCTAAGCGGCTGGCAAAGATCGGAACGAAGTGGGCGGAGCCCTCTTAGCAGAGTTACCTAACCCCTCAAGCCACTTAGGGCGTTTGCAGCCCATGTGTGGGCCAGGTTAGGCCAGAAGCAACCCACAGCAGCATCTGGCCCCCCTGTTCCCGGAGCAGCCTTACGACGGTGATTCAAGCACAATAATCATCACCCCGGAGATCACGGCACGAGGCAGCAGGGACCAAAAGCAGCAGCCCGCCACCAAAGAAATCGAAAGGTATACCGATACCGCTGCTCCCCATAATACCTCTCCTGGGGTGCATCCTGACCCGAAGGTCGGGGCGAATCTGGCAGTGGCGACGAGGGCATGCCCTGGGGCCGAAAAAGGAGGCAACGAGGCCAGGGTAGCGGCATCGGTACCTTGTTTTCCTCTTCTGAGCTACGGCCCCAACGAGGGGGACGAACAATGACATAAACATACAAACTCGAAGGTTCGCGCGGATTTCTCGCATCGGCGCTGGACCATCCTCCCTGGCGCGCTCCGCAGTCAAGGGCGGCTCCGGAGGCGCCGCGGGGGGGGCCAGCGCCGATCCGAGAAATCCGCGCGGACCTTCGAGTTTTCGTGTTCATGACGCCTCCCTGAGCTGCTGTCGGTCTTTGTACCCACTCTCGGGTTTGCACAAACCTCCCTTTAGTAAACCTCCCTTTAGTGGAAACGGCCTGGGACCGAAACCGACGGACCTGGACCCTCAAAAATGACACCGCGACGCCCTCTCGCGAACCGAAAACGGCCAATTCCTTAATCGACGTGTCAGGGTAGGAGGTCTGTCCACCCCCGATACTCTTTCCGTACCCATCTCGACAGTGCCGAGATTCTGGGCCTCTGGCAGCATTCAACCTCGAACGCCGGCGGCAGGGCCGCCGCCGCATCGACACGGCACACATGCCTACGGCACTGTTGAAGGGGCCCAGGGACACACAAATACATACACACAAATATCAGTGTGAGGAGGACCGAACGGTCATTCTCTGTCCCTGTGTGCGCGTGGCAGAAAGAGGAGGCGGTGCGCGGGAGGGCGCGCGGGGAGGGCGCGCCGGGAGGGCGCGCCGGGAGGGCGCGCCGGGAGGGCGCGCCGGGAGGGCGCGCCGGGAGGGCGCGTCGGGAGGGCGCGTCGGGAGGGCGCGTCGGGAGGGCGCGCGTGGAGGTCGCCTCCTGCCTTTCTTCCGTAGCCGTCTCGGCCCGAGCATGGCGCCGAAGGCGCGCCTGAAACCCAAAGTCCAGCGCCTCGTGCGCCATGGCGTCCCGCGCGCGCCCAGTGGCTCCCAGTCTGGCTTGCGAGCTGCCACCGCTGCGCGTCGCGAGGTTCATCATGACGGAACGGGGGCCTCAAGGAAAAATGTCCCCCATTTCTGTCGCCTCTTTCGCCCTCCAGGGCTTCCCCGCGCGCCCTCGGGGTTTCAAAAAACGACCTTGGGAGATTTTGGGGTGCAGGACCCGTTTCCTTGAGGACCTGTTTCGTTCATGCTCTGAGGCTCTCTTGGCACGGCCAGGTGCTTGGCACGAGTGCCCAAACTGCACGGCTGCCGTGCGCGTGGCTGCCGACGTCGCGCCGACCAGTTGCATTTCTTGCCCGGTGCGCTCTGTGCGGGTGAACGCTGGCGTTCGGGTGGCGTGCGACTTCAAAAACCAAAGCCCGGGTTTGGCGACTGCGTGCTGTTGTTCCAGACGACCGCGCGCAAGCGCGCACTTCGGCGGTCCGGGAGTGCATCGTCGAGTTCGAGACCAAGCACTTGGCGGGCCAACAGATCCCAGGGGGCTTCTGGACTGCCGTGCGTGGAGAGGCGCGCCGGCGCGTTCCCCTCGTTGGGCCGTTGCCCGAACCGGCCGCTGCAGCCCAGCCCTTGCCTTGAAAAAGTCGCCGAAGTCGATTCCGCCACTCCCCCATGTTCATTTCCACCCTCTCCTTCCGGTCCCTCCTCACTCTTATCCGCAATTGCGGGGTGCTACGGGTAAAAGGATTCCCCATAGTCTCCCATATCTTCTGGGTTGTTGCCTTCCCGCCGAATGCCCATATATTTCCCCATCTTTTCTTGGGGATCGACGATTCATTGTGTCTGTGTGTTTTTCCCCCTCCTGAACTGCGTCCGCCCCCCTACCCAGGAGGCCGCCCATGGAGGGGCCCCAGGGCCCTACCACTAACCGGGTCCCCCTACCTGGGGTCCTGGCCATACCCGAGCGGCATACCTACGGCACTGCGTCCGCCCCCCCACCCAGGAGGCCGCCTGCCCCGCGCCGCCCGCGGCGGCCGCGCCGCCCGCGGCGGCCGCGCCGCCCGCGGGCGCCGGCGCGGCGGCCTCGCGCTCGGCGGGCGCCGCGGGGGCCGCGGCGCCCGGCGCCGGCGCGGCGGCCGCGGAGGGCGGCGAGGCTGCCGCGGCGTGCGGCGAGGCTGCCGGCGAGGGCGTGGGCGCGTCGGGCGGTGGAGGGCGGAGGAAGAGAGAGCCTTATGTTGCATCCTCGGGGGACCTTGTCTGTCCCGTCGCGACCCTGCCCGCGTCGAATGCGTGTCGAATCCATGTCGGACGCGTCGGATCCGTGTCGAATCCGTGTCGAATCCGCGTCGAATCCATGCCAAATCCGCGTCGAGTCCGCATCGAGCCCGCGTCGGGCCCCCAAAAAGACACCAAGTTTGGGGACAGGCGAGGTCCCCCGAAGATGCAACAGAGAGAGCCCAGGCGTCTTGGGGGCCAAAAAGCTCGAAAAAGGGGAGCGACTGTACAGAGTCGATGTGCCCAGAGCACTGGTTTCCTCGCCGGGCCCAGGAGGAAAGATCCCCGGAGTGCGAGGTAGCTCTGCGAACCCTCCACGCATGCTTCATGGCTTCAACGAGAAAATCAACATTGGGGTACATCGATTGTGCAATCGGTCCCCTACTCTAAAAAAAAACAGCCAATCGCAATCAACCGTCCCGGGATCCCAGTGGGCCCGCACTGGAGTAGGAGGGCGCCAACAATACACCTACACCGATCGTCGTCAATAGAAACAGCGGGAAGTTTGCAGTCGTGCCGGTTGCTCCATGCGCCGCCACGCTGCTCTCGAGATCCGACTTCGGAGGGGAACCCTGGATAACAGGGGATGTGTCGACCCCTCTCCCCGACTTCGTGGGTTGTTCGAGGAGGCCAAATAACAATTGGAGCCAGCCAAACTAGGAGACATACGACGGGGGAGCGTGCATCCTCGACAGGGGTGCGTCCGAAGAGCCCTCTTTCTGTAAATCCCGAAGTTTCCTATCTTTTTTGAGCGGCCTGACTTTGTCGGAGGCGGCCCGGGGATTGGAGCGGCAGCTGGAGACCCAGCAGTCCAGATCACGTCGGATGCACGTCGGATGCACGTGGGATTTGCGTCGGAGCATCGCCGCGCGAACGTCGTCCCATGTCAGACGGGGCGGACAGGTGGGCTGGATACTGCAACTGCTGATCGCCGCACGAGGCCTCCTGGGTTTCCGCCTGGGTTTCCTCCTGGGTTTCCTCCTGGGTTTCCCCGAGTCCCACGAGACGACGTGATCAACCGGGCAATTGTTCCTCCGCGTCGGCATCACGGGGCCCGTCGTCGGAGCATGGGGGGGGCATCTGAAACTATGCCGGGACGAGGAACTACGCCCGGGGAAGGGGTCGGGACCTCGTTGGGGCCGCGCACTGCGAAAATCACTCCGTCGTAACGCCTTCTGGAGGTCCGCGCAGACTCTTCTGGGGTCGGCGCTGGTACGCGGGGAGCGCTCCCGCGCCGCACAGGGGGGAGGTCCAGCGCCGATCCAGGACATCCGCGCGGCCCTCCGAGCATCGATTCGGCGGCGCGCCCAAGGGGGGAAGACAGAGGGGGCCAGCCTCATGGGAAGGCGGCGGGGCTACTCAGAAGCCCCCCCGCCTTCGGAGAAGCAGCCTGTGGCTTCGGAGAAGGCTCAGGAAGCTTCCCAGGGAGGGAAGGCTTCTGAGGAGCCCCACCGCCATCTGAGAACGCCAACCCCCCGCCCCCGAGATCCGAGGTCACGAACAGAAAAACTAAAACATCACTTTCTGCTGCATTCTTCAAGCCGGATCGATCGGGGAGGATCCCGGGGCCCGTAATTAACCAGACGAAAACGTCCAGCGTGAAAAAAAACAACGCCAGGACTTTATATATATATATATATATGTATATATATATATATATAGATATAGATATGTACTAGAACCATCGCGCGCGTTTCGCGCGCGCTCAAGTTCTAGCTAGGCTTGATGGGCGAACGCATGGAATATCATCCTTGTCGTTTCTTGCATCCAAGGACTCTCTTGGAGGCCCTGCGCAAGCCTCGGAATCGCATAGAGGAGGAACTGCGGAAACGCTAAAATCATTAACTGCCGATAGGTTTTCGACGATTTGAGGCCCTCGAAGGCTTCCTGGGTTCTTTTCTGGCGCCTTAATTGTGATATGTTGTGAAAGAAAAGACAGGGGGGCGAACTTGGGGGAAAAAAGCGGCATGGTGGGTTTCCCCTATTTTTCCCAAGTTGTAGTGCCTGGGCTGTGGGTTAGACGTTTTCTGCATGTAGGCCACGATATGTTGGGATGCTTTTCGGGGTCGCCGTGCAAAAATAAGCAGGGGGTGAGGTTGAAAAACAGGAATTCTAAAATTCCACTGCTTCAACTCATTGGACAATTGGATCTCGAGTTCTACAATGGTTTCAGGGGCAGCCAAGAGGACACAAAAGACGGTCCAAGAGAGTGCCAAGAGAGCGTCAGAGAGTTCAACATGATTCCCGAAACATGTTTGCATGTGACCCCGAAGTCTTGATGGGGCTCGAGGAAGAGGATAGGGAGTAGGAGTCCCAACTTGAAAAAAAAAAAGAAATCTCTGGAGTGCCTTTTTTTCCAAATTCCTGTCTTGGAGCGTTGGAAGCGGGAAAACATGAGAAGGCGAAACACGTCGACAAAAAACACTGAAAATCAACGAATTTACCCTCTTCGGGCTCTCTCGGGACGCCTCTCGTTTGGGGGCCTCGTCGGAGCTTTTGGGGGCCTCTCAAAGGTCTGGGGTATGTTGGAGGGCCATTGTGGGGGCCGGAATCCTCTCGGAGGTATCTGGCGGCCTTCTGCTCCCGCTCTCGGGATCATCTTGGGCCTGTTCTGGGGTGGTCTGGAGCTGTCCAGGGCGCCTCTTCGGCAGTCTTGGGGCCGTCTTGGGGCCGTCTTGGCCTGTCTTGGGGTCGTCTTGGGGGCTTCTTGGGCGGTCTTGGGGACCTCTTCGGCCGTCTTGGAGCGTTGGAAGCATGAAATGGTGAGAAGGCCAAAAATCTTAAACAAAAACAATGCAAATTAACGATTTTAGGTTCTCCGGGCGCTCTCGGGAGGCCCCTCGGAGCTCTCTTGAGGTCTCTTGGAGGCCTCTAGGGAGCCTGGAGAGCCGCCCGAAAGCTATCCTGGGTTGCTTGGGAGCGTCTTGGGCTGTCTTGGGCTGTCATTTGGAAAGCTGGGAAGCGCGGCACCGGGAACGTAATCGAGACGTGAACGAGGTGGAGGACGCCCCGGTAGGGGGCCCAGCGTATTTGTTTGTCTGTTTGTTTGTTTATTTGTTTGTTTGTTTGTTGGCTTGTTTGTTTGTTTGTTGTTGCTCGTTTATATATATATATATATCCATCTATATGTGTATATATATATACATATGAAGACGTATATATATATAAATACATATATATATGTATATCCTTCGCGCGCTTCGTGCGCACTCAGGTTCTAGCAGGCCCCACGCCTTGACGAGCTCACTGCTCCGCTGAAATAGTGGACCACAGTCCACGCATGTCGGTCCGCATTCCGGACGGCTTTCGGGGAAGATGGTTGCGTAGGGGGGCGGAGGCTGGCTGAATCGGGTTCCCAGAAGGCCTTCTGGGAACATGGGTCTTGGAGGCGTCTTGGAGAGCCTGTTGGGGCGTGCCGTCGTCGTCGTCCTCGTCCTCGCCTTCGTCGTTTCGTCGTCGTCGTCGGTTCAAGAAGGCACTTGAGGCAACTTTGTGCAAAACGATCTGCGGGGTGCCGGGAGAAGGCGATCGGTCATGTTCCCAGTCAACTTCCCAGACAGCCCTGCGGTAGCGCTTCGAAGCCCCCAAAGAATCTCGGGCCCATGATGAACCATGTCTCCGGAAGGCTTTCTGGGGACATGATTTGTTGGGGTGTGTTGGGGGCCTCTCAGGCGCTCCCTGGGGGGCCCTTGGGGGCCTCTGGGGGCTCTCGGGCCCATGATGAACCATGTCCCCATAAGGCTTTCTGGGGACATGATCTCTTGGGGTGTGTTGGGGGGCCGCTTGGGCGTTCCTTTGGAGCCCCTTGGGGGTCTCTCGGGGCTTCCTGGGAGCCTCTTGGGCGCTTCCATGGGCCTGCTGGGGGCCTCTAGGGCCAGAGACCTTGAAATATCGGTTGGCGGTCTCCTCTGGGTCCCCTCTTGGGGAGCTCTTGGGGCACACTTGGGTTGTCTCGGGAGCTTCCTGGGCCGTCTTGGGCCCTCGTGGGCCGTCTTGGAGCGATCTGGAGGGCCTCCAAGGCCGTGAGGGAGCGCTGGGAAGCGGGGAAAGCGAGAACGCCAAAATCCTTCAAAAACCATTGGAAAATGACTGAATTTTGCCTCCCATGGCATCCTGAGCGTCTCCTGGGCCTCTTGGGAGCGTCTTTGGCCCTCTCGGGCCCTCTTTCGCCTGTCATGGCCTGCTTCGGGGCGGGCCTGGGCCGCCTCAGGACTCCTCTGTGCTCCGTCTTGGGGCGCTCTTGGGTTGTCTGGGGGGCCTCTAGGGCCTCAACCTGGGGGGCCTTCGACCTCAACCTCGACCTCCAGCCCTAGAGAACTCTCCAGGGCTGGAGGTCTCTCGACCTCAACCTGGGCGGGGGCCTCCGACCTTCTCCTCCTCGAGGCGCGGACGAGGCGGCCGCCGGGCTGGCCGGCGGCACCGGCGGCGGGGCCCCGCTGCCCTGCGCCCCGCCTGGCAGGGCGGGCGCGCGGGCACGGGCGTCGGGGCGTCGCGCCGCCGCGCCCGCCGCCACCGACGGCGCCGCGGCCGGCGCGTGCCCCTGCCGTCTTGCCGCCCGCAGAGTGCCACGCGGAGGCAGAGGACGAGAGGGGGGGGGGAAGAGGAGGAGGGGAAGAGGAGGAGGGGGAGGAAGGAGGGGGGGGAGGAAGGAAGAGGAGGGGAGGAGGAGGAGGAGGAGGGAGGAGGAGGGGAGGAGGAGGAGGAGGAGGAGGAGGGGAAGATGAGGAGAGAAGGAGGAGGAGGAAGAGGAGGAGGAGGAGGAGGAGGAGAGGGACGAGGAGGAGGAGGAGGAGGAAGAGGAGGAGGAGGAGGAGGAGGAGGAGGGGGAAGAGGAGGAGGGAGGAGGAAGGGGAAGAGGAGAAGCAGGAGGATAAGCAGGATCCCGTCGCGCGAGGCCGCCGAGGCCCATCCGAAAGTCGCCCCCGTCCCCCAGGAGACGGCGGCGGACCACTGTTGAACCCGAGACGCACCAGCGATGTTACAATACACGAACTCTCTCCCCCTCCAAGCTCCCTCCCCACAAGCCTCTCTACAAAAACTGCATTGCGGGGAACGCACCATTGAAAGACGGCCGCATGGGGATCTTCAGCCGTGCCAGAACGCCATTCCTGGGACGTCAACGCCGCGAGGCAAGATGATTGTTGCATCCCGATAACTCGCCATCGCTCGGACGTCCATCCGCTGTGTTTTTTTCGGTTTCGTGCGTGGCTTTTTCGCCAAATGATCAAGGATGCTCCTCGATGGTCCTCGCCGAAGGAAAATGCACACGTCCGAGCGATGCCAGGATAATCCCCAATCGTGCTCGAGCGCCGTTCTTCAGACTTCAGCACGGCGAATCCATTTGACCACTCCCTGCGACTCCTTGAAACTATTGCAAGCGTTCAAGACGCATGCGCGCGGCGCGAAAGCTAGAGCCGCATTGTGCAAACGGCCCGCCCTCCATCCTCGCACCTACTGCAAGTTGTTATGACGACTGGGTGCGGCGCTGGGGCGCAAACTTCGCTTTGGAAAGCCTAAGACGAGCCCAGGCCGGAGACATCTCAGACGGCCCCGAACATACCCAGGAATTGGAGGTAACCCAGGAACTCAGAACGGGCCCCGAACATACCCCAATGGACCCGAAGAGTCCCTCGGCAAGCCTTCAGCAGCCCTCAGCAAGGCTACAATGACTGAGAACATCAGGTGTTGGAGAGCCCTTGGGTGGGCCACGATTGGCTCGCCACGGAAGGCCCACCATTGACTCCGAAAGAACTTCAAGCGCCCTTCGGGCCGCCAAAGATGACTACCTATGTAGGGGTCCAATAAAGACTTGGGTGGACCGAAATCGTAAAGGAGTCGAGGCACGGACGACCCAGCTGAGCGCCGGATGCTGTGGAGCTGGCACGTCTCCAGAGCGACAGGCCACTCTCCCTCGGCGTGTTCGTCGTCCTCCTCGTCCGTCTCCCCCCCCGACGAGTAAGCGGGAGTGAAAAGGAGGTAGGAGGGCGGAGGGAGGGGAGGAGGGGGGGGGCACGCAGGGCAAGGAGGATGGGCGAGGGAGGAAGGGGGAAGCGACAGAGCGGGGGAGAAGGGCAGGGTCGGGCGTGCGGGGTGTCGCACGGACACGAGGACACTTTTAATACGTCGGCGGCGAGGCAGAAGCGCTGCACCGGCGAGCGGCGATCCGGGAACGGGGGGGGGTGGGGAGATGGGATGATGGAGGAACAAAACGGGGACACCCCAGAGAGGACTACTCCTGCACAAGTGGAGACTGGCAGTGCCTCCCCTTCTGGGAGAGAGGAGCGAGGAGGGAAGACAGAAGTAAGTCTTTCCTCCCGAGAGACTTCCGCACACGGTGAGGTTAGTATTGCCTCCTCCCCCTTGGAGGGAGGCACTGCAAGCGCGGCTGCACCTGGCGCTCTGGCCCAGCGAAGCCTTCAGGCAAACGTAGCGAGCCGTTCCCTCCTCCTGGATGCCACTCGCTCCTCCTCCCCCTCTTCCCTGCGCCCCCCTCCCTCGTCCTCCCTCCCTCTCCTCCCTCCTCCCTCCTCCTCCCTCCTTCCACCGTGCATCCATTCCCTGTCCCTCCCATCGCTTGCCCTCCCTCCTCCCTCCCTCACGCGCAAGCGGCACCCAGGCGAACCTGCCCTCGCCATTCGCAGGAGACTCTGCAAACGGTGGCGTGGCTGCGCCAGCTCTCTTGGCCTACCGCCGCCCGTGTTGGGTGCGCCGTGAAACCGCGCGCCCACAGCGGACGTTGCGCGAGAACACATTGGCCCCCACGCCAGACAGTGGGCGAAAAAGGAAGAGGACAAGGAGAGGAGGAAGGAGGATGAGGATGACGAGGAGACGGAGGAACACGTGGGGAGAAAAGGAAGGCAAGGACGAGGAGGAAGGGGGGGCCAGGAGGAGGGGGAGGAGAAGGAGAGGACGAGGAAGGAAAAGCAGGAGCAAGCAGAAGCCCCGCCCGGTGGTCTTCGTGCCCAGATCCAAGCGGCACCTGCAATGCACAGTCTGCCTCGTAGGGTTCACTAGCCGACCTCCCGGGAGATCGTCAGGTGGATGACATCCGCCGACTTCAGTGTCTCCAGGATCTGCTTCGCGTTAAATGTCACGCCGTTGCAGCCGATGATGAGATCGTCGGCCTGGACCTCAAGAAATCCACCAACTATGCACCAACGCCAACTGTGTTCAGGCTTAAACTGGGTCTGGGTCTGGGAGTCTTCCGGCTGCCCATGCAGCTAGTCACTACGAGGCCCCCTGCGGACCAATGCCACTAGAGAAAATGGGTTTCAGTGATTTGCTCTGGAGCGGCACTGCAAGTAGCAGGTGAGCAGGACTCCGGATCGGCATGCGAAACATAGTTATGCATTCAGTCGTTCTTGATAAGTACACGTCGGTCGGAAGAAGTAGATCAAAACATGAAGTAGGCAGGCGGATATATATATATATATATATATATATATATAGTGGATTGGGTCCAGGCCCCCCCAGGGAATAACAAAACACAGCAAAAGCATGCCGATTCTTGAAGCAGGAAGGCGCTTGAAGTAGATTGGGATCTGGAAATCCAGAACTTCCTACGACTGGCGTGTATGCATTCACGTCGCTCTTGATAAGTCTGCTTATGCAACCCCTCTCGTGAATGGCCCCGTTGCCCCCCCCCCAACCCCACCCGTTCGCCATGAGCCCCGTTCACCGAACAAGGGGCTCGAGCCCCTCCCTCCCAAATCGGCTACACGCAAGAGTGACCCTGGGTAAGAGTGACCTTTGGTGCGCAGCTTTTTGGGGACCGCGGGGGGACCAACACACAAACGCGCAAGACGCTACTATCGCATCGCGTTTGGCGACCGGGGGAACCCATTTGGCCCGCACCAAAGGTCACTGCGGCGAAAGGTCACTCTTAAGTCTAGTCGACCAAAGCGGCGAGCCCCCCCCCCACCCAACCAGCGAAGGGGTCGCAGTCCGTCCCGGTCTGAATTTTGGCACGCCTCAGAAAACAAACATCAGTGGCCCGGCGCTCAGAGCAGGTCGAGTGGCACTTGAGCAGGGACCGACCGCCCCAGCATTCCTGTAGGCCTACCACGACATGTTCTCAGAACCCGAAAATGTTCTGAGAACAACCGCAAGTTTCTTGTAACATAAAGCCGATGTGCTAAACAAGACTGTCCCAGCCAGAAATATTCTAAGGACAATACAAAAGGTTCTTAGAACATTGTTTGGTCGGCCTATAGGCACGCCAGGACGCTTCGCCACTGCTTGCGACACTGGCCAGGCCAGGGAGAGCAGTGGTGTCGGTGTTGCGCAATTGGCGTTCGCCAGACCTTCTTGCTCGGCTCCTTGGCGTTCCACTTTGGCATGAGCCCGTCAGCGAGGAGCCCCTTGACGCGGACCGCCCTGTCATTCTCTGTCGGATCGGCTAGAAGCATACCCGTCCTCTTGAGGGTAACCTCCTCTTGAGGGAGAACTCCTCTTGAAGGTGGCCTCCTCTTGAAGGCGACCTCCTTGTTGAAGAATCCCGTCCTCTTGAGGGTGACCTCCCAGATGATAGGATCCGGAGTCGACACCAACGACTGGTATGTCGCGGTGCGGTCAACCTCGGTCTCGACGGGTGCTCTCTCACACCCGGCACAGCACCGAAACATTGCCTGCACGGCTGCAGGATGGCCGAGCAAAGATTTGAGGATACAGGCCATGCACCTGCACCGAGCCTCTTCTTGCTCGTCTGTCTATTCGCGCACCTCTTCGTCATCTCCTCCTGCACATGTGCACAAGCAGCAGGCCAAGGCAAACCCATCACGGGTCAAAGATCTACGTGCGCCCCGTCCTGGTCTGAATAAGCAGGCACATGTACATCGATTAAAGCCCCCCCCTACTTTTTGGACGCCCGAAATGGGCACGGAAATAATAAGTACAATGCCCAACAGCAAATGTTGTCCCAAACTAACAGCGGCCGCTGTTGGGCAGGCGGCCTTCTGTCGCGAATGGACACTGGCCGCGGCGACACCGACAGCGAGTCCTGTCCAAAATGAACAGGAACTGCTGTTGTGCATTGTACCCATTCTTTCCGTACCCATTTCGGGCGTCCAATTACTTCACTCCAACTCCGTAAATGGTACTCCTCTCTCTCCTCCTTCCCCTCCAACGCTCCCTCCCTCCGTCTGCCCTCCTCCACCTCGTCCTCCCCCCCTCGACCTCTGTATGGCTCCTCCGTCCCCTGCTCCTCCTCCTCCTCCTCCTCCTCGTCTTCTTCCTCATCGCCTGGTGTGTTCCCCAGGCACCCCTGCTACATCTGCCCGTGCCCCTGCTGCTCATTTCCGTCCTCCTGAGCGTGCCTCCACCCGCTCCTCCCTCTTCTTCTTCCTCCGCGCCGCCTGCTCCTCCTGTTGCCCGATCCGCCCACCTATGCTCCAGATCAGGCTCCTCCGCGCACTGCCGCAACCGACCCCCCGCTCCGCTTCGCATGCTGCTCAAGCTCAGCCTGATCCTCTGGCTTCTCCCCCTCCCTCCTCCCTCGCATATCTCAATGCTCGTTCTCGCCATCGTCGTGCTCTCAATATTCCTCCCCCGCCTCATCATCCTCTTCCTCCTGTCCTTCGTCCTCACGCCCCTGATTATAGTCGTATACATATATATATATATATATACATACATACATACATATTATATATGTCTGTTCCGCCTCATCCTGCGCCTGCTTCATCTGCTCATGCTCACCCTGATGATCATGCTTCTTTATGGTTATGACCAGAGCTATCGATCTCATACTTCTCATCATCTGTCTGTCCTCCTCCCCCTCGTCGCCCTCCTCCTCCTCCACGCCCTTCTTGGTCGCCTTCACCCTGAATAGCAAGCAGCCCACCCTTCACTGCAATCCTCCCTCCTTCGCCCTGTGCAACGACGGCTAAGGCGACAGTCTCTGCCGTGAACGAAGGGAGAAAATCGCTGAAGAAATCCTCATCCTCATTTTCCCTCCCATCCTGCTTTCCCGCGTTCCTCCCAGTCAATCCCACTCTGCCCCAGCGTGCCCCAGATCGTCGCTCGGCTCCCGAGCCTGCTTCCGCCTCCTCGGCAGTCCCTCCACAGGCTCCTGCTCGCGCTCCTGATTACTCTCCTACTACTCATGCCCCTAACGCTGGTCCTCCCGCAGAGCCTCCTCTCATTCGGCCTGCATCGTCTGGACGACCTGCTCCTCCTGCGTGCGCACTCCAAACTAACCAACTGCCCCTCATAAGAACTCCCAGGGGATATTCGGTGTGTGCTGGCAAGTCGTGCGTGGGATGCATGACGAGGAAAGAGGAGGTCGTCGTCGTCGTGGTCGCACGAACACAACGACGAAGACGACGACGACCTAGCCCTGCCACACATGTCACAAGGAGGGAAGCCGAAAGGAAAGAAAAGGGAAGGGGAGGAGGAGGGGTGGGAGAGGAGCGGCCCCAGTGTCTTTTATTGGAGGAAAGAATTGATTCCTGACACTGCGCTTTTTGTGCGCAAGCTGCTGTGTTTCTTATCTGAACCGTTTCCCACATCACATGCGTAAGAGAGCCCATGGTGGCCCGTTTCTGGCCAGGGAAGACCTACAGGAAAAAAAAAAATGAATAATAACCGCAATAGTCGTGGTCGTGGTCGTAGTAGTAGTAATCGGAATCGTAAGAGTAGTGGTAAGGAATAGTAGGAATAGTAGTAATAGTAGTAGTAGTAGTAGCAGTAGTAGTAGTAGTAGTAGTCGTCGTAGTAGTAGTCGTAGTGGTAGTAGTAGTATCAGAAGTAGTCGTAATAACAACACTTGTACAAAAACTAGAAATAATAGTACTAATAGCAATAATCAAATAGTCGTGTTCGTAGTATGAGTACGAGTCGTAGTTGTAGTAGTACTAACAAAACAGGTACTAGTAGTACGCGTCGTGATGGTAGTAGAAGTCGTAGTAATACTACCAGTCGTAGTCGCACTAGTGGTGGTACGAAGAGTAGTAGAAGTAAAAGTAGTAGTCGGTGTCGTCGTGAAGGTAATAATCGTAGTCCTAATCGTAGCCGCATCCGTAGCCGTAGTATGAGTAATACTAGCAGTAGCCATCGCGGTCGTCATACGAATCGGGGTGATAGTAGTAGCAGTAGTAGTAGTAGTAGTAGTCGTCGTCATCGTCGTCGTCGTCGCCATCGTAGTAGCCAGTGTGGAATTAGTAGTAGAGGTAGACATAGCAATAGCAATATAAGTAATAGTAGCCGTACGTGTTGATGTTGTTGTGGTCGTGGGAGTAGTAGTAGTAGTCAAGTAGTAGTAGAAATAATAGTCATCGTCGTAATCGCAATGGCCATCGTGGGAATAATCGTAGCAGTAGAAGTAGCAGTCGTAGTAGTAGTAGTAGTAGTAGTAGTCGTAGTAGTAGTAGTAGTAGTAGCAGTCGTAGTAGTAGCCGTAGTAGTAGTAGTCGTAGTAGTAGTAGTAGTCGTAGTAGTAGTAGTAGTAGTAGTAGTAGTAGTAATGGTCGTAGTGGTGCTAATGGTGAAGAAAGTCGTGGTTGAAATCGTAGTAGCAATTATAGGATTAGTACTCGAAGTCGGCGTAGCAGCACTTGCTGTAGCCGTAGCCGTAGCCATAATCATTTTCATAATCGAAATAGTAGTACTAGTTGTAGTTGTAGTTGCAGCTGTAGTAGTAGTAGTAGTAGTAGTAGTCGTAGTTGTAGTAGTAGTAGTAGTAGTAGTAGTAGTGGTAGTAGTAGTAGTAACAGCAGTAGTAACAGTAGTAAGAGTAGCTGTGGTAGAGGTAGTAGTGGTAATAGTAGTTGTAACAGCAGTAGTAACAGTAGTAAGAGTAGCAGTGGTAGAGGTAGTAGTGGTAATAGTAGTTGTCGGAAAATGGTGAGGCCGTGGTCGTAGGAGTGGCAATCATAGTAAGAGTAGTGGTAATAGTCGTAGTTGTAGTAGTAGTAGTAGTAGTAGTAGTAGTCGTAGTAGTAGTAGTAGTAGTAGTAGTAGTGAATGTTCCACCAATTCCAGAACAAGTAGTAACAATAAGAGTAGCACTAAATCTACCCGTGTAGTAGGAGTAGTCGTAGGAATCGTAGAAATAGTCGTATAAGTAGTAATAACAATATGCAGGCGATATCGACATCGTAGCAGAAAAAATAAAAGTCGTCGTAATAGTAATAGTAGTAGTAGTAGTAGTAGTAATCGTAGTAGTAGTAGTAGTAGTAGTAGTAGTAGTAGTAGTAGTAGTAGAGTCGTAGTAGTGGTACTCGTGGTAGTAGTAGTCGTAGTCAAAGTAATAGTGGTAGTAGCAACCGTCGGTAGCAATAAAAATAGTAGTATTAGTAGTAGTAGCAGCAGTAATAGTCGTCGTAGTAGTAGTAGAAGTAGTAGAAGCAGTAGTAGTAGTAGTAGTAGTAGTAGTAGTAGTAATAGTAGTAGTAGTAGTAGTAGTAGTAGTCGTAGTCGTAGTCCTAGTCGTAGTCGTAGTCGTAGTCTTAGTCGTAGTCGTAGTCGTCGTCGTCGTCGTCGTCGTCGTCGTCGAAGTAGTAGTAGTAGTAGTAGTAATAGTAGTAGTAGTAGTAGTCGTAGTAATCGTAGTTGTGGTGGAAATTCTCATGTCTCTGCCGAACGTTCGTGGCCTGCGAAGCCCCATTACCATGCAACACGTTCTTGATGCTGTTGCTACCCAACATGAGAAGATAACAACTTCGATTCGTGACTGTTCCCCTCCGCGATAATAATGTTCGGCCTTGCCGCCCCTCTCCCCCGACCAACTCTGTCTTGGAGTCTTGGCCTGAGATAATCAACTCTCAGGGGTGAAGGGGGAAAAGGGATGATTTATTATCCAGCGCGGTCGGTTGTCCACCCCCTCGTCCTACTTCCATCGGAGACGCACTTTACCGAGAACAACGCCAACCCGGGTCGGCCAGGGCCCTGTCGTGCAGCCCAGACGTAAGGAGCCCACAAAGGACGTACGCGCCCAACTATGTACAGGAACACGGCCACTTGACCCGCGAGACCGGCCGCGTGATACGAACATTCGCCGAATGCGAAATCTCGGAAGCAGCGTGGATTCATGTGCGTGTATTGGGCGCCCGAGCTATCCGGGGTAACTCGGGTCCGGGGTAACTCGGGTTTGGATTCCCCAAAAAGGAACCCGAGTTTGCCCTGACCCGAGTTACCCCTGATGATGTGGGGCTCTGGACGCCCGAATTATCCGGGGTAACTCGGGTCCGGGGTAACTCGGGTTTGGATTCCCGAAAAACGAACCCGAGTTATCCCTGACCCGAGTTACCCCTGATGATTCGGGGCTCTGAGTGTACGTACTTCTTTCGCTCCTGAAGATGGTCGCTGAGTAGCTCCCACACCAGGGTCAGCGGAGCGCGGAAAAGGGGAACCGCCCCCTCGTGGCTCCCACAACCCGGGTCCGCCAGAGGGCGTTGGCCGACCCCCCTTCCGCGCTGAGCCCCACTACGGCAGGCTCGTGTCGTCGTGCCGACTTCGGCGTTGACCTCTCTGACACCGTGGGGATGGTTCGACGATGCTGAGCGACCGGCCGTCTCCGAAACGTCAGATCGTTCAACAACGAACGAACCTGGGTCGCCAGCGGCATTCCAAGCTGAACGCTAGCGGCGGGGTCTAAAACAGGGCTAGGATCGGGATAAATCGCTCCAGAGCGTTCTGGAGCGCTCTCAGAGCGTTCCTGAACGCTCTGGAGCGGCCGCGGCGCCCAAGACGTCCTCCAAACCCGCCGATTCTCAGAGATTTCGAGTTATCCCGATCCGATTTTGTCCCGGTCTTCGCGTCGTTTGATGAACGCCGGCGGCGGGGTCGCGGTCGGTCGACACGACGCAAACCGAAAGCCCCGCTCTGGCTGCTGATGCTGCTCCGGCCTCGCCTCGGCCTCCTCATCCACCCCGTCCTCAGCCCACGCCTGCTGCCTGCCCTCCACCCGCTCATCCTCATAACCCTCCCCCTCCCGATCCCCGCCACATCAGCTCATCTTCCCCCCAACCCCCCGTTCCCAGTCTGACCCATTTTTTGTTCCTCCGTCCAGTGCCCGCGCTCCGTCACCTGATCATCCCTCTTCTCCCTGTACCCCTCCGTCTCCGACTTCCTCATCCGCCCATCTCTCCTTGGTCCCTCTCCTCCGAATGGCACCACAACCTTAGTGCCATCCAACATCGTCCGCCCTCAACCCTCGTCCCTGCACGTCTCAACATCTCCTTGCATTGGCCCATCCGCTCCCACTCTGGACGCCCCCATCTTGATCATTCGCTCATCACACCTCGCCCACATACGGTCTGCTGTCATCGCTGCCATAATCCTTCTTGTTCTCCACTCCATCCTCGCTGCTCCATTTTCTAGCATTCCCCTCGCACTCTCCATTCTCATCTTCCGCATCTTCCTCCCCTCGGCCCCGCCCATGTCCACCTTCATATCCTCCCGATTCGATCTTCTTCCCCTCCGCCTGCCTAATCTTCATTCTCCACGCTGTCCTCCTCCCCGTCCTCCACATCCTTCTCCTATCGTTCGTCCTGTTTTGCTCATCCTTCCCCATTCTCATTAAACCCTTCCGCCTCACACTCGTCCTCACCCTTCTACTCATCTACTTCCTCAACGGCGTATCCCCGTGATATCGTGCCTTGGCCCATCCGCTCCACCCATCATCATGAATCGAATCGGCATGCTCATCATGCTCATCATGTTCCTCCTTCTCGTGCTTCTCCAACTCATCCTCTTCATCCCGTTCATCCATCGCCTTCTCACATGTCCCCGCCCTTCTCTTACACAAGACAAAAACAACCTCCGCTCGCTCCACCCATGTATCGAAGCATTCCCGACAAGCTGATCCCCACCTCCTCGTGCC
Source organism: Prorocentrum cordatum (assembly GCA_963575745.1). Taxonomy (NCBI): domain Eukaryota; class Dinophyceae; order Prorocentrales; family Prorocentraceae; genus Prorocentrum; species Prorocentrum cordatum. The sequence goes on along the minus strand of CAUYUJ010013080.1, from coordinate 152,594 downwards.
AGTCCTGCTAATCCTCCTAGTATCGAACCGCGCACATTGGCTTGACAGCTTTACAAGAGCACACGGATTGAGGACGGGCCGCCTTCAAAACGTG